>VWZP01004610.1:145434-157857 GCA_013396995.1 Dicaeum eximium | reverse complement strand
GATGGGATGGGATGGGATGGGATGAACAAACTCCACTCGACCCATGGAAATAGGGAAGGAGCTAAACCAGCTGTCCCAGGGGTGACAGGTGACACAAAGGTCACAAGGCCATGCCAGAGCCGTTTCCCTGAAGCCTCTGGGCACAGGAGCCTGAGGACCCTGGCAGTGCCACAGAGCCCTCGTGTTCCCTCAGGAGCAAAGTTGTTGTGTCTGCGCTTTTCAAATCACTTTGTAGAAAAAAGGGAAAAAAACCCGAAACACTTCAAAGTGTGAGATGCATTCCTGTGATGACAACCGACTTCCAGCGTTTTGTCAGCAGGAATTTGTTTGCAGCAAACGAGTCAATTTGTGTTTACAAAGAGGCAATTAGAGCTGAGGGTTTGAAGCGTTCCCAGTGGGATGGGCCATCCCAAGAGCTGATCCCGCTGTTCTCAGCTGTCCTCATCGTCATCGACGCTCCACTGCCACGTGGAGCAGTGGGAAGGCGATGGGAGAAGGAGAAAACAACCCAGGGATGAGGTGAAATCCATCTCCTGTATCCCCTGCATCCATCCCTGCCAGAGCTGGGGGTGCAGCCAAGGGGAATATTCCTCGGGCACTACGGAAAACAGGGCATTAAACACCCCCAGGCATGAGCCAGGAATCCCCTGGATAACCCCAGCCCCTGCCAGGGAATCCCAGCTTTGCCATCACCTCGGGAGAAAACGCCCTTGCAGCTTTTGCAGGCTCAAACCTTAAAGTGGGATCTGGAAAGGCAACCCCGGGGCTTTGGGGAATGTTCTTTAGGGCAGGAAGTATTTGGGATGGGGAGGGTGCCTGGAATAACAGCCCAGCAGGCTGTAGGGGGGTTGGATGGGATCACAGCTCCAGAGGGGGAATTTGAAGCCTGAATTTTGAGCTCATGACCCAAGAACCCCCAGGCACACCACGCTCACCCCTGCCCAGCCTTTCCACAGGTTTTTTTTGGCTCCTCTGGCTGAGTTTTCCAGCCTTGGCAGTGCTGACCCAGCCCCACGTGTGATTTTTCCCAGCTGATTGCCTTCCGGGCTATTCCCATGTTTAAAATGAAAGAAAATCATCAGAGCTCATCCATCAGCAGCTGCTGGCTACTGCCCTCTGCCCTTGCTGGGCAACTTTTCCCCTCCCTAAACTCAATCAGGGATTCCCAGGAGCCCCATCCCCACAGGAGCACTGGGCTGGTGGCCTCTGCCCCGTGCTGGTCCCTCTCTATTCCTTGTCAGAGGTGGCCCCAGCTGCTGCCTTTGTCCCTCGCTGTCCCCACGATGGGGAGGTCACAGCTGAGGCTCCCGGGGGAGGGTTCCTGGGGACAGAGCAGGGATGGAGCTGCCCCAACCCCCCTGTTGGGGTAAAAGCCCCAGAACTGTGACAAACACAGTGTCACAATCAAAGCTGCTCCTGGGGCACACCAACCTTGTTTAACCCCAAAGGAAAAGCCACAGCCTTTGCACCAGAGCTATGGGAGCTGCTGGAGGCTTTTCCAGTGGGATGAGGGGGGTTATTCCCAGCTGAAATGCAGCAGAAAACAATATAATTAAATAAACATTAAAAATACTTAAAAGCATATATATTTAAATATTGAGAAGCATATATATAAAATAAATATAAATATATGTAGTTAAATATAATTACATATTTTAGATATATATTCATTATGTATTAATAAATATTAAACTAGTTTAAAGCAAACATATTTAAAGCAATACATATATAAAAATAAAGATATGTAATTATATATATTTTATGTATTTATGATCTATTAATAAATAAATACTAAAAATATTAATAAGCAACCTCTGCTCGAGGGGAGAGCTGGGTTGGGGCTGAGCCCTCTCTGTGGAGTCACAGGGGGAGGAGATTTGCACTGGGATGTTGGAAAAGCTCCTTAGGTGCCTGAAGAGTAGCTGAAGGCACAGGAAGGCTTTTCCAGCAGCTGCTCAGCCACGTCTGCTGGTCCAGGAGCAGAATCCGTGGCCGTGGCAGAGCCTGTTTGATTCCAAAATGAAACAGGGATGGATCCAGGACGGGAATGGGAAAACTCTCCATGGTGCAACACTGGGGAAGGCCCAGGGGGCAGAGAGGGAGCTCTGATGGAAGCTCAGCATTTTCAGAGGTTTGGAAAAGTGGAAGGAGGTTTGGGCCACAGGGAGAGCAGCACGAGAAGGAAGAGGAGAGGCTCGCAACTTTCAGGGCAGAGCTTTGCCCTCCCCTCCAGCCTGAAGGATGGCCGGGGATCTCCAATGGATGGAGAGGGAAGGGACAGAGCCTCCGCAGGGCACGCCCGCCTCACCCCGGGCTCATCAGGCTCTCCAGGTAATTACAGCTTCTCACAAATTGAATTTCTGCCCAGGGAGGGCAGGACTCTTCTTCTGTGTCTTCCAATGCATTTGGAAATCCTAGGAGGCACTGAGGAACACATTCAGCAGGATCCGAGATAAAACCATCCCTCCCAGCCCTTCTCTGCCATCCCAGGGATGTCCTAGCCAGGCGGGGTCACCTCAGAGCCAGGTAATCTCTGCTTCCTGTCACTGCTGGAGCCCAGAGAAGAGGGAAAATCTGCCTCTGGAGCCTTAAAGGATGGATAATTTCCAGGGTTCATTTAATGAGGGTTTGAGGAACTTTACCCTGTTCCCAAGTGTTACGAATAAAATTGAAGGTTTCTGTTGCATTCCTGTTCATCTCTTACCTGTTTGTATACCTACCTGCTCTTGTTAAACACCTGTTCATGTTCCAGGTAATGTACTTACTTTTATTGTTTCAAATGCCCATGTTGAGGTTCTCCCTTGCTTTGTTCTTTTGTATTTTGGTCCCCTGTGTCCCTTGTCCCTCCCTAATTCCATCGGGAGATCCTGCTGCTGCTCCCCGACTTCCTCAATTCCCAGAAGGGGTTGCAAATATTTGCATATTAAAATCATATAGACACTGGTGAATAGAGACCACCCTTGGACAACAAGCCACCTTCAAAAGACACTTTAGAACCACCTACCCAGGATGAGAAACTCAGGAGGCAGGAGCTACCATCAGGAAGCAGGCCAGGCACTCTGGCTGTAACTTAAGAGGGCACCGAAGCAGGAAAACACCCCCAGAGCACCGAACCAGCAGGAGCCTCCTGACAGTACCACGAGGACAGAGGAAGCAGCCCTGCCAGCAGTGACAGCTCTGCAAACTCCTCCTGCTGCTCCTCGCACCCCGAGCTTCCACCCCGAGAGAGCCGATCCTCAATAAAGGCCTTTGAAAAGAGAATTTCGAATTTCTCCTGGCCTGATTTATTTCACAAGGGTCTCTGTTGCTTTCTCCCATGGAAAATTCCACCTCACTGGCAAATAACCAACAGACAAGGGAAAGAAAAACATTGAATCAAAGACAAAATAAGCACGAAAACACCAAACCACCAGTGAAATCCAATGTTCTCTAAAAATCTGCAGTTTATTCATTAGAATTCAGTGAAAGGAACATTCATTTTAAAACACAATCAATACATTAAAAACTTGAAAGGACTAGTAGCAATGAGACCAGGAAGGAAACAAAAAAAAAACCCAAATTCAGCCAGGTTGGTCACTTGGCAGGAGCTGCCAGCCTGGCAGCAGGATGGGGCAGCCGAGGACAAGGGCTAATTCCTTATTTCCTTACAGCTGAGAGGCTTTTTGGGATTTGAATTTCTCACTTCACCCAAATGGAGCTTTGGAGTGACTCAATGTGGGTGAGAAGAGCAGGAGGTCCCAGCTGGAGAGGAGGGAGCCCAGAATTCCAGGGCAGAGGGAATGTGGAAGGTGGGTCTGAGTGCTCCAGGAATGTTCAATGAGAAACCTTCCCGTCCATCCCTGTGGGGAAGGGGGCAAACCCAACCCAGAAAAACTTTTAAAAGCACCATTAGGTGACAAGTTATTGATAAGAAGACAAAAAAAAAAAAAAAAAAACCAACAAAACATCTATGCAGAGCCAAATCAGTGACAATTGCCACCTCTACTGGGGGAGAAAAAGTGGGGAAAATCTGCTTTGGGCTGGATTTTAGCATTTCAGAAGCTCTCCTCTCCTCTGATCCTGAAGTTCAAGGCAGTGTCATTCCAGGGAGATGTTTTAGTGATGCAGAGCACAGGGCTGGAGCTCCCTGGAGGAGGGAGGAGGAGGACAAGGTGGGGAGCCCTGCTAATCCCAGGATTATTTAAGGAGCAATCCTCAGGCACCAGAGCAAAATCCAAACTCCCAGCCTGGCCAGGGAGCACCAAGGGGAGAGGAAACCTGTCCAAGAGCATTTCCATGCACCAGCCAACAGCATCTCCTGGGACTGAAGAAAAGCCCAAATATTAGATAAAATAACATCAGCAGACAACAGGAAAAACCTCAACTGAAACCTGTAGGCTTTTTACAGCACTTGAAGGGAGAAATCACCAAAATCCACAAATTGAGATTAAAAACAACACTGAAAAGCAAAGAAGAGACAGCTGAGTGTGACAGAGGAGGGTTGAGGATGTCTCAAGTGTGTGCAAAGTGTGTTTGTGAGGAGCTGGAGGGGGCTGGGAAGAGGCCCCAGCACATTCCCAGGGAGCAGGGTGGGATCTGGGCACAGCAGCAGCAGGAATGGCCTTTTATCCATGGGAAAAGCAAACCACACCACTTGGAAAGACAAGACACACGAGTAAAAGAACAGTCTGTAAAATTTCCCTGTGATTATAAAATGCAAAACTATACAAAAATAGAGAAAATCGACCGTTTTCTTATGTGTATAAAAACAAACAAATGAAAGAAAGCCCCAAAGTCCTCAGAATGCAACACAGAACCTCTTGGCAGGCTGACCCCAACGGCAGTGGTTCCATCACAACTTCACAGCCCCAATCCCTCACTTCAGGCAAGGCCTTCCCTGCAAGAACAGGTGAATTCCTCAAGTTTTTCCTAAATATCTTGGCAAGACATTCTGCTATTCCTGACTTTTCTGACTGGTTTCTGGTTGGGAAGCCCTTTTGCATAAGAAGCCTCAGTGACCACCCCCAAATGTGAGCTCCTTGGGTAAGGCAGTGTTGGACTGATCCAGCTCCAGCCCAGGTCTGTTCCCATGGATCCCAAGTGGGGTTTTTTGGGAAGAGTGGCTCAGCAGGCAGTGAAATCCAATCGCTACTGCAATGACCATTTACAGGCTGAATTACTGCACTAGAAATTCTGATTTCTTTGGGTTAATGGGGCAGAATCTGCCAAGAATCCAGCAAATTAGTGACTAAACTGCATTAGGAAAACTCATTTGAATTCCAGAGATATTTGCCTCATTGAATTCCCATCGAATTAAGAGGAGAAACCTTTGGTATAAAGTCAGATTACCAAGCCTTGGCTGCATTGCTCCCACTGAAGCTCCCCACCTCGTACCTACACCCAACCCCAGGATCCTCTGGACACCTTGGAACATTCATTTGGCACCGAGACATTCCCAGCCCCCAGCAGGACTTTGGCTGAACAAAGCTCCAGAGCCTGGAACCCCCGAGATGCCTTTGGTGAGACGCTGAAAGGAAATAAAACAGGGATTAAACCCAGCCAGGGGCGTGAGGGGGTGACCATGTCCCTGTGGTGTCCCCAACAGGGTGTGCCCATGGTTTGTGTGCTGGGAGTGGGGTGAGATGGGCACAGAGCTGCCCCTGACCTTGCTCCAGGGAGGGATATCCAATGTTCATTAGCAGCTGTGCTAACGAGGGGAGACAACCTCCCAGCGAGGGCACCTTCCCCTGGCTCACCTCACTCTCCCCTCTGGGCGTGCCAGGGGCACCAAGAGCCAGCTGTGTCCCAGGAAATCCTCTCCGGTGTGCCAGAGGGTGAGGGAAAAGAACTGTGGCACAGCAGGCTCCTGTGGAACTGCCTGCAGCAGAGCTGGCAGGAAAATATGGAAAAATTCAGGTTTGAGCCCATGGATGCACAGATGGATCTGCTCTGCCTCGGCAGGAAAATCACATCACACCAAGAGGCTGAACCAAGCCTGGCCCTGCCTTCCCAGATATCCAAGGACAGGGCAGAAGGAATTTTTTCTCAAAAGGAATATCAAGACCTCATTTTGCTTTGGGGGGAAAAAACCCCATCAAACCCAAACCAGCTCCTTGTGCCTGGAAATCCAGGGATGGCAGGGAGCAGCTGATGCAGCCACATCCATGTGGAGCAGGAGAGCAGCAGGAGGGTGACCCAGCAGGGCAGGACTCAGCAGGAAAATCGAGTCTGGCCCAAGCAGAGCCATCCCTCACTCCACAAATGTGGTAAAACTCTGGTATTTACAATTTGGAAATTGTTTTTGAATGCTACAAACTCTGCTTCAAAGGAAAATAGTAAAAGGGCAGTGAGGTGGGGGGAAAACAAAAATCACTGGTAATGTAATTGAATCAGAACACAGAGCTTGGACAGGACAGGGAAGCAGCTTTGTGTCATGGATTGGGGGTTTGGATCAGAGCTGAGAGGGTTTGGGATCATGGAGCCGACGAGGAGCCTGGAACAGATGTCACAGGAGCTCACAGGACCTCCCAGACAAAGTCTGTCCCCTCAGCCTGTGCCCCTCCTCCACGTTCCTTCAAAGAGGCAAAAAATCCCAAACCACCAGCAGCTTCCAGGTTTTTTGCTCCCTCCAGACAGGAGAAGTAAAGCCCAATGTAGCTGCGGTCCATCCCAAATTCCAAAGAACACAAAACTTTCCTCCTGTGGGTTTATACAAAGAAAACAACTGTAAAATAATAAAATTAAATTAAAAAGCCACAAAGCTTCCTTTTGAGAAAGTAACAGCATCTGCCACTTCACAGCTATAGGCATGATGCAAATTTAGCTTATTTCAAAGGCCTCACCCCTGTCCCCATGGCCCCAGAGAGGCCAGGAGCCCGGGACAAAGCACAGGAAAGGTTTCCACCAGGAATTCTGCACTATGAAGACAGACCACAACAAAGAAGGGACCAACACTTTGTTCTTCAAAGGGACACCATGGACAGCACATCTCTCTGAGCAAACTGAAACTAGACCTGGAGAACATTATCAGCACGCACACAAAAGCTCCTGCTTTCCTTTGGGGCAAGGACAAATCGAATAAATAAAAATGTTGCTGCAAAGTTCCCCTTTCCAGCTGCCTCGCCCCTGGAACAAGTGGCACCCTTCCTCCCAGCTCCTCACACTGAACCCAGGGTGGAAGACATTCAAAGTGAGTCTGAACCAAAACATTTCACCCAGAAGAGGAAAACAGCCCCATTTTCCTCTGAAGTCTGCACAAGGCTTGTTCCCCCAGCCCTGCACAAACCCCAACCTGCCACACCAGCAACGGATCCATCCCCAGCTTCTACCAGGGGCTGCTCCTGCACTTGGTATTGGAGAGGGCTGGAAAACCAGGAAGTGCCTCAGTGGTGATGAAGGAATCCTGGAGGCAGCTCCAAGCTGCCTCCGGAGCATCCACAGGGGCAAGGCCACGAAGGGTTGCAGGAGAAGAGCATCAGCCCAGCTCAAACTCAAGTCCCCTCCAGCTGCTCCCAGTTTTCTCCCTCCCTTTGCTCTCCTTTCACTCCTGCTCAGAGCAGCCTCAGCATGGTGACACGGTGACATTCCTGCAGCCCCTTGGCTTGGTGACACAGTGACATTATTGCAGATACTCAGCCTCAGTGACACGGTGACACTCCTGCAGCCCCTCAGCTGGGTGACATGGTGACATTCCTGCAGCTACTCAGCGTCGGTGACATTGCACACGGTGCCACGGCAGCCGCCGTGCCCCGGGGTGGCCCTGCCCTTGAGGGGCTCGGCGCAGCGCTCTGGGCTCTTGGTGTCCCCGCTGCTGTTCCCGGGGTGCTGTGGCACGCCCTGGGCAATGCCCACAGGTTTGCCCTTGGCACGGTGCTCCGCGGAGCAGGCAAAACCAAAGCTCAGGGGCAGCTCCGCTTCCCCCAGGGGTAACAGGCGGGACAGCTTGGGGACGTCCCCGTGGTACCGGTAGGACCCAGCCCCCTCCCGGGCCTGCCTCGCCTCGGGCTGCAGAGGGAGGTTGGAGGGCCGGAGCGGGTGCCTGCTCAGCTCTGGCTCTTGGGGCCGCCTCTCCAGAGCCTCCCCGATGTCAGCCCGGGAGAGAGGCAGGAAAGGGGACACGGTGTCTGGCGGCTCCGATGGCTCCCAGACGCTCTCCACGGCGCCAGCCGGAGCGAAGTCCCAGAGCTCCATCCCACCGGGAGCCGTGTCGGTGCCATGCTGCAGGTGCCGCAGGCTCAAGCCACCCTCGGGAGCCACCAGCTCACCCTCCTCCTTGCTCCTGCTCCTCCTGGCTCCAGCAGAGTCCTTCCTGCCGGCTTCATGCCTGGCCCAGAGCCGGCAGGGCTGGGGGCCGCCGCGGGCCCCCTGTGGCTCGGCCAGCTCGAACTCCAGGCTCTCCGTGTCCAGCGAGCGGCTCCTCCGGTCCACAGAGAGCGGTGCGGGCATGGAGGGGCTCAGCCCGTGCAGGCGCAGGTGGCGGGGCAGGCTGGCCACCCCCCAGTTGCAGCTCTGGAAGGAGCCCGGGGAGAAGCCCAGGGACATTCTCTCGTCACATTCAGCCAAGGACTCTTTCTGTCCATAGCCATCATCAAAGGCCTCGGCGATGTCCTCGCCCACGGTCAGCTCCGGGTGCTGCTCGCACGCCCCTTCCCCGTCTTGCTCCACGTCCGCCACATCGAAGTTGACCATGGTGGGGAGGGCGGGGAAGTTCTGGGTGAAGGACGAGCTAGAGGCAGAGCTCCCCAGGCTCTCAGAGAGGCTGGAGAAGAGGGTCCCGCTGCTGGCGAACTCCACCAGAGCCTGCGAGAAGCTCACAGCGTGCTCAGGCTCACTGCCCACCTGGGGCTCGCTGGGGCTGGGCTCTGCTCCACCACCATGCTCCTGCTCTGGTAGCCGGAACCCAGGGAACATCCCTGTCTTGGCTGGGGCCACACTGCCGTGGATTGCGTCCCCAAACGTCCCACAGTCCAGGTCTGCATCAAACCCCAGGCTGTTTGTTGGGAGCTGAATAAGGCAACTTCCGGGGGCTTTTTGGCTGTTGTAACGGTTTTCCAGACACAGAGTCCCTGGAAAATCCCTCCACTCTGGATTTTCAGCCCTAGCCACCGCAACCCCACCATTGACAGCCCGGCTTGGGGTGTGTGAAGCCACCTGCTCACCCCCAAGGCCACTCTGACTCCTGCCAATGGAGCTGGCTGCCCTGGTTTTACATTCAATGCACTGCTTTTCCTGGGGACACTTCTCCTTGCTGGAGATATCCAAGCCTTTCAGAACTGGCTCCCTCTGCAGCTCCCAGTACAGCAGCTCTTTCTGAAGGGCTGCAAGCCCCTCTTCTTCAGTTTCCATCAGCCCTCTTTTCTGATCCATCATCTGTTGGATCAAGCTCTTCTCCACAGGGAGGCAGAAGTCCATGAAGTAGCTAAAGATGCCCTGGCGTGGGACTTTGCCCTCTAACAGGGATTCCTCCCCGTGAGAGGGGCTCATCAGGGTGTCAAACTCATAAAGTGCATCGCCACTGTAGCTGTCCCGCGGCAGTCGGTCCTTCTTGAGCTCCTCTCCAGCCTCATCCTCCAGTCCTGGCGTGGTGGAGTCATAATACCCCTCGTCACTGTTTGGGGCAGACTCCTGCTGGTCACTCTGGGGCGTCAGGAGGTCAACGCCGTCCATGGCATCCCCCACGTAGGGGTGGGCATCGGCCTCGTGAGAGGCATGTGTCTCCAGGCTGCTGCTGGACACCTGGGCCCCATAGCTCCTGTCCCCCGGCACGCCGCTGTCCCACACCTGGTGCAGGTACTCCTCAGCCTCCTCAGGGATGGCCATCTCCTCGCCACCGCCCTGGTAGGTGACGAGGCAGGAGCTGCGTTTGGCAGTGTCACGGCTGCGCTCCACTGAGATGCTGCTCTCAGCGATGTCGGGCTCGGCAATGTCGTCCCCGCATCCCGTCAGGGAGTCGAAGCTCTTCAGGGAGGTGACGTCCCCCAGCATGAGGCTCAGCAGGTCCCCAGAGTGCAGGCAGGGAGGCTCATTGTCCATGAAGTCAGGGTGGAAGGCCAGCAGCAAACTCTCACGGTCAAACTCAGCGCAGGCAGCAGTCTCAGCCTCTGATTTTGTATCTGGAACGTTCCCATTCCCGGGCACAGCCATCGTGTCACCCTCAGAGCTGCCTCCATCAGCCACGGGGCCTGTGGGCTCGGTGGCCTCACCACAGCTGGAGTCACCCCCCAAGACCCCTGGGCAGGCTGTGGCCTCAGGGACCGGCCCTGCTCCCCTGCCCTCCACGGCCCCTCGGCTCTCCACTCCCATTCCAGGAGCATTCCCAGCTTCTTCCCTGTCCCCGTTCCACTCGGGGAGCTCTGCCTTCTCACTCTCGGCAGCCTTGCTCTTCCGGTGGCGTCGGATGCTGTTAAAAAACCCTTTCAGCCCTTTTTTGGGTCTGGGGAAAGAGGATTTCTCCCCGTTGGACTTTTTGTCACAGCCCTCGATACTGCCGGGGGGAGAGCTGTCCTGCTGGCCCAAATCCCCCCTGGCACCAGTGTCCGTGGCCAGCTGGGCACTGCGGGAGCTGGGCAGGGGGCCGGGCTGCCCATCCCTGCTACCCTCTGAGGGGCTGTCCAGCTGTGTCCCACCACCCTTGTCACAGGCAGCACTGCTCAGCCCGTCGTGGGTCTTGCACTTGCTGAGCCGGTTCTTGCCGCGGCCGCCGAAGAAGCTGGGCAGGGTGCAGATGCTGCGCTTGCCCCCGAACAGCTTGAAGGCCGTTTTCCTCAGCTTGCCGGGGGGCGGCTGCTGCGGCTCCGCTGCCACCACGGAGCCGTTGGCACTGTCGGGAGGGGCGTCCCCGCCCTCCTGCCGCCGCTGGTCCCCTCCGTCCCGCTCCTCCGGGCTGCCCGTTTCCATGGCAGCGGGCCGGGCGTGGATCTAGCTGCAAGCCGCGGCTTTGGGAGCGCGGTGCTCCGGGCGCAGGGATGGACACATCACCGCCGACCTGAGGCACAGGGAGAGGGCAGAGGTGAGGACACGGCAGCGAAGGGGCAGAGCTGAAGGCACCGGGGTCTCAGGGCTCCATCACGAGCCGGAGGACCCTCCAAGCTCTCCCTCCACTTCCAAAATCCAGGCACCAAAAGGTCGCTTAAATGTACCAGCTCGCCAGAGCAGGAAAACCACAGATCTCCATTGGGTAGAATCCCTGGGACAGGCAGGTCTGACCCCCCACCTCCTCGCTCCAAGCCCTTCAGCTTCCCAGAGTTTTTGGCTCCAAGGTGATCGGGTTTGGCTACCTTAAAGTGAGAGCTAGCACCTCCCAAACCCCCTCCCAGTCCTCATGCTAGGCTCCAAAGAGCATCCTGAGGGAGGCCAAACCAGGACACAGCCCTCCCTACGCACGTGTCCAGGGAAAAGCCACTTTGGTTACTACCCTGGCTTTTTTTATAGAAGATTTCAGTTTTTTTAAAATAATCTGTCCAGCGAGAGAGAATTGCCTTAATAACACCCACTGTGAACCCCCTGATCAGATTATCTCAGAAGCAGAGAGGTAGGTTTGAAATTTGACCCTGAATTGCTGTCAGGAACAGGAGAAATAAAACAATTATAATCATGTTTCCTTTGCAGAGGTGACGGTGGAGAAATTCAATGCAATAAAATCCTAATGTGCTCCCAAGCTGTAATGCCCTAGGCTGAGCTCTGACTGACAGGAGGCCAGGAAACCTTCCCGAGGTGTTTAGCCAGAGATCTCAAATTAAAAATACATCCAAACGATGCTGTCTGCTCCTGCAGCCCCACAGCAAACCCACAACTCCAGGTTTATTTTTATTCCTCAGGTCTGGGCTGCTTTGCCTCTATATTGATCTGGCATTGCTGCCCTCAGCACGGCTGGAACTGGATGGGTTTTAAGGTCCCTCCCAACCCAACCCACTCCATGATTCTAGAATTCTGGGATTGCGGATAAGCCCTCACATTCACCTGTCCCACTGGAAGCAGCAACTGGGGCGTAGCCGGCTGGCACAGCCATCTCCCCACTGGCAAACTGGGCTTTTCCAGCTCTGCCAGAGCCCACCACGAGCCCCAGGTGCCCCCAAAGCCTCTGGGGAGACCTGGATAGAGGGGCCTGGGAGAAACACCCGCCCCCGGCCATGTGCGGGGCTGCTGGAAAACGGGGAGGTGAAATGGCCCCAACCTGCACCTGGACAGGGGCTGCTGCTGCAAAACAGCCGGGGAAGGGCATGAGACAGCCAGCATTTCAAAAATTCCTTTTGGGAATCATTCCTCTCCAGCTCCACGTCAGCACCAGCACTGCTGCGGAGGGGAGGCTGAAGAAGGATAAAAAATGAAATAAATAAAAATTAAAGAAAGGGAAATAAAGGGCACCGAGGGCAAAGAACCACGACCAATAAAACATGAAAAATAAGGTTTAAAAGCAACAAAAAGCAGCACCGTAACAATGAAATG
>VWZP01004610.1:113888-145004 GCA_013396995.1 Dicaeum eximium | reverse complement strand
CCCCCCATGGCCGTCCCACGGAGCCTTCCCCGGTGGCTCGGTGGCGGAATGAGCGGGTCCCCGTGTTGGGGCGTGGCCTCGTTGGTGCTATGATTGACAAGGGGGCGCGGTCACAGCCGTGTGAGGGCCGCGGTCTCTCGGGGGCGCGGCCTTGGAGCGGCACCCGCGGTACCCGCGGGGTCACGGCCGCGCTGTGGGGATGTCCTGTCCTGCTCTGTGACACTGCGGGGCTCAGGGATGTGACACAGTGTGTGGCACCGGGGGGCGGTGACACGGCGTGTTTGCCGTGGGACACCTCCCTGCGTGTGCTGTGTCACCCACGGGCCGGTCACCCGTGCCACGCCACTGCCGCCACCCACCCGCTGCACACCTGCTCACGCCCACAGTCCCACACGCACCGAGCAGCCCGGCACTGAAGACTGTCCCCAGTTTTGGGACTCTCAGATCCCAAAAGCCCCTCACATCTCCACATGGGGGTGACAGCAAGGACGCCAGGAATGGGAATCGCACCAGGGCGTGGCAGTGTCCCCGCGGGGCAGCCTCTCCAAGCCCCCATGCCCTGGTGTGCTCCCGAGGGTGGCTGCGTGGGGAGACAAGTGGCACCTGTGCCATCATTCCCTGTGGAGCCTTGTCCAGGCTGCTCCCAAGCCCTAATGCTCCCCTCGGGAGAGGCCCCACAGCCTAATGGATAGATGCTGATTAATAGATCCACAACCCCTGACACAAGCCCATAAATCCTGCAGGGAGGTGCCTGTGTTTGGCCCACAGCGGCCCTTGGAGCTGCTGACACGGTGCTCTGAGCCGGGGATGGCACAGGGCAGGAAGGAATGAACCGGGGAACACCTCTGCTGCATCCCAGGAGTGCTCCAGAACATCCCTGCTGGGGGTGGGTGCTGAGCTGCCAAGGAGCAGCGGGATTTATCCATCAGCTCCCGGCTGTGGGAGGAGCCAGGACAGCACCTCCAGCCCCCACCGGGGAGGGCGATCCCGGTGTCCAAGGAGGGGGAGATGGAGGGACACAAAGGTGGTGCTGGGATGCCCCACTCCAGCCTGAAATTCCCTTGTGCAGCCATTCCCTCGTCCCTTCCCAGCAATCCTGGCAGGGCTGCCAGGCATGGGATATTTCACCAGACAGGCCACAAAACTTTAATACCAATAATAAAACACTTTTAATTCAGACCCCAGCCCTGCCCAATCACGAAAGTCCCTTGGCTGCAACATGAAGCACTTTTGGGGTGAGAAGGTGATGTTTAGGGTCAGAGCTGGGGCAGGGAGAAGAGTGGGGATGTTGGGACTCTGGATACGTCTCCCAGCCCCTCCTGTGCTGCCAGCTGGGAGCGCTGGGCTCTGCCCCACGGGGGTGGGCACAGACGGCCAGGACCAGCCCCAGTCCTGCCCCTCCCAAGTGGAGGAGGCACTGGGGAACTTCTCTGGGAATCATGGAATCACAAGGGACCTCAAAGCCCATCCAGTGCCACCCCTGCCATGGCAGGGACACCTTCCACTGTCCCAGGCTGCTCCCAGCCCCAGTGTCCAACCTGGCCTTGGGCACTGCCAGGGATCCAGGGGCAGCCACAGCTGCTCTGGGCACCCTGTGCCAGGGCCTGCCCACCTTCACTGGGAAGAATTCCTCCACACTCTTTCTCAGCCACTTCTCCAACCAAAATCAGCTAAAGGTGTAAAATCCCTCAATAAAGATGGTCTGAGGCAAACCCAGGGGACTCAGATCCTGCTCTATCTTCGCTTTGCTGCAAACCAGGATCTGAGGTCTCCTGTTCTCTCTGTCCCTTCCCTTCCCACCTTTCCACATGGGCACTGCTTTCTGGAGACACCTCGTCGGCAAGAATGAATTTGTGACCAAAATTCCCAGCAGTTTCACAGATTCCAGGGGTTCACTCCCAGGGGGTGGAGCAGGTTTGAATTGGGGTGCTCAGAGTGGGTGTCCCTGGGGGCAGGCTGGCATCACGGCTGGTGCTGGAGGTATTTGGCCAGGACTGCAGGGATCTCCAGCTCTCCGAGGGTGGCCAAGCGGCCAGGCTGCTTCAGGAGACGCCTCACGGCCAGCCGGCATTGGGACAGCAGGGATTTGGGATGAGCTGTGGAAGGAAAATCACATGGTCACCTTCAAGACACACAACCCTGCTGCCCTCCAACCCAGCGTTATCCAAAGGAGAGGGACATGGATTGAGCAAATCAGACAGGTTTGGAACAAAATGATCTTTGAGGTCCCTTCCAACCCAAACCATTCCATGATCTTATGAAAATTCCATGATCCTATGAAAACTCAGCCTCTGTGCGGGCACTGGGGCTATGGACTCGGGCACAAGCTCCCATGGGAACTGGGCATGGAGAAGAAATCTTCCATCCCCACATGGAAACAATTTTAGACTTGGGCAGTACAGGAGAGCCCAAGTTGAGCAGCAGAAAGAGAGCAAGGCTGAAAAGCAGCTGGTAAGCCAACGAGTGAGGGGAAACCTAGGCTGTAGAAATCATGGAATCACAGAAGGATTTAGGTTGGGAAGGGAATTTAAGTTCGTCTCCTTCCATGGGCAGGGAGACCTTCCACTATTCCAGGTTGCTCCAAGCCCTGTCCAACCTGGCCTTGGACACTTCCAGGGATGCAGGGGCAGGGATGGGGCAGCCACAGACCCACACAGCCAAGTGATGCTGCGAGGGGAACCGAGGCTGAAGGAAAACCTGGGTGTGGCTGTTGGGAAGAGGGAATCAGAGCAAAGCTGTGCCCATTCCAGCCCCGGGGCGCACAGCCGGGTCACCTCTGGCCTGCAGCAGCAGCTCCAGCCCCTCGCTGCGCGGGGCGGCCCCGTCTGCGGGCACGCCGGGCAGGTACACGTCGGCCCCGAAGTCGATGAGCAGGCGCACGAAGTCGCTGTGGCAGCCGTGCCTCAGGCACGTCTCCAGCAGGGTCTTGGGCTCGCGGATCTGCGCCAGGACGCCCTGCTCGGTGCAGTTGTAGTCGGGGTCGGCGCCGTGCAGCAGCAGCAGGCGGAAGCACTCCAGGTGCCCGTAGGCGGCCGCCAGGTAGAGCGGCCCCGAGCACGCCACTGAGTTGGCCGCCCACTCGGGCAGCCGGGCCTGGACGTTGGCCTCGGCGCCGTGCTCCAGCAGCTGCCGCAGGATGTCCACGTGGCCGTCCCTGGCGGCCAGCAGCAACGGCGAGCAGTTGTTGTAGACGCTGCCCGCGGGGCTGGCGCCGGCCTGCAGCAGCAGCCGCACGCACTCGCGGTGCCCGTTGCTGACCGCCACAAAGAGCGGCGTCTGCGCCTTCACGTCCAGGCTGTCCACCTGGGCGCCGTGGGCCAGCAGCACCCGCAGGCTCCGCACGCAGCCCCACGTGGCCGCCAGGCGCAGGGGGGTGCTGGGCACGCCCCAGCCGCTCCTGCGGTTGATGAGCCTCTTGTACCTGTCCTGGGACAAGAGCCTGTCCAGCGTTTCGTGGTCGTCCTGGCACACGGCCCGGCTCAGCTCCTCGCTCTCCCCGCCATCCTCCTCGTCATCCCTGGGCTGCAGCAGGGAGAACATCTTGTTGATGTCCATGAGGCTCATTTTGTTGGGTCTGTGCTCCATGTGCCTCTTTCATGGTAAAGGATGAGGCCAAAGATCTACAGGACAGCAGAACCAGCACCACCCCTGGGTTAGAATCAGTCCCTGACACCGACAGCTGCATTTTAGTGGAAGTTTATACTCAACATAAGGAAGATTCTCCAAAAAATGGACAAACATTGGATGAGGATGCTGCTGACGTGCTCATGGCCCTGGCGCCATGTGAAGAAATCCACGTGGGTGAAAGGCTGAGGGAACAATGGAGCTCAGTGTTGTAGTGGGTACATGGGTCAGGATCCCATAAAATCATGGAATGCTTTGGGTTGGGAGGACCTTAAAGGCCACCCAGTGCCACCCCTGCCATGGCAGGGACACCTTCCACTGTCCCAGGCTGCTCCAAGCCCCAGTGTCCAACCAGGCCTTGGGCACTGCCAGGGATCCAGGGGCAGCTACAGCCTCTCTGGGCACCCTGTGCCAGGGCCTGCCCACCCTCCCAGGGAACAATTCCCAATTCCCAATATCCCATCCATCCCTGCCCTCTGGCAGTGGAAGCCATTCCCTGTGTCCTGTCCCTCCAGCCCTTGTCCCAAGTCCTGAGGGATGAGGTGAATGTGAAGTAGTTTGATTAGGGATCAAACATCTTCCAGCATCTCCCTTCCCAAAATGATGCCAGCAGTAGAATTCCGCAGTTCTCCTCCCTCCTGCCTGCTCAAGCCCTGTGATCACGGCTGCACGAGGGCCTGGGATGTTTCTGGTGAAGGATTTGGGGGAAGGAAGGGTGAGAATGCTGAGCTGATCACAGCGAGTGGGACTGAACCCTGCCAGCCTCGCTGAGCTCTGGACACAGGATGTGGCCTCAGGAGCTGCGGGACAGCGGGGGACAGGAATGAGATGTCCCGGCTCGCACCTGAGCAGCTGCAAACGCTCGGGATGGGCAGAGGAATTTCTCGGCAGCCCTGGGGCATCTGGGGTTTCCTCGGGAGAGGCGGCAGAGGCAGAGCTGGGGCTGACCTGTCCTAGGAGGAGCCAAGGAGCTGCACGGAGCAATTAATTAACAAAGGAGCCGTAGCAAACACTTAATTAGCCGAGGAGCTGCACGGAGCAATTGGCCTCATCGTGCACCTGAGCCCGTCGGTGCCGGGGCAGTCACGGGGTACCTGTCCCACATCATCCACCGGGACACGGCCACCAGAGCAGGGGGACCCCAGCAAGGCCACCAGCACAGCTGGGGGCACTGGGACAAGTCGGATGGCAGCAAAGCTCTGCTGGGCTGCCACCCATTAGCCCAGTTTTTACAGAAATGTGAGAAATTCTAATGCTGCTGCTCTTCATTGGACACACGGGTAATGAGCTCTGGAGCTTTGGGATCACCCCACCCACATGGATAATGGGCTGGGGAGTTACTGCAGATTTGAGTCCAAAAAACAGTTGTGGTCCCAGTTGGATTCCCAAGGGAAATTGTATGGAAAAGTAAAAGAGCAGCTGTGACATTTCCTGAAGGCACAAACAGCACCTCCAGAGGGAGGTTCCTTGGTCTGCCTGAGATCTTTGTGGGGAGCTGAGGGACCAGCTCAACCTCAACCAGAAGAGCCCAAACCAGAATTTGTGGAATCACAAAACAGCTTGGCTTTGAAAGAAACTTAAAAGTTCATCTCATCCCACCCCTGCCATGGGCAGGGACACCTTCCACTGTCCCAGCCCCAATGTCCAGCCTGGCCTTGGGCACTGCCAGGGATCCAGGGCCTGCCCACCCTCACTGTTTTGTCACTCCGTGAGCTGCCAGAAGCTGCCCAAGCACCTGCAGACCCCAAAAAGAGGTTGTGACAGAGCACACAGAGCACACATTTGTCCCTCTGGGTCCCAGTCCCCTCCTGGTGCTGCTGCCTTACCTGGATGTGAAGGATGCTCAGAGCACCTGAGGCCAGGGGGGTCCCATGGGGAGTCCTCCTGTGGTTTAACCCCCAGATGAGCAGAGCAGGGGAGGATCTGGCAGAGCTGGGATGGCCGGGGCTGTGTGGGACTGGAGCTGTGCAGCTCACAGCTGAAATGCCACGGCGAGACCGGCCCAGGGCGCTGGGGCTAATTTTAGCCCCTCTGGGGTTTTATCTTACCACTTCCATTCTTGGAAAGCTCCCCCTGGGTAAATATAGAGAGGGCAGCGGGTTGGGGGGAGGCTGGGACAGGTGTTGGAGGCTGCACAACCCCTCTGAGCACACACAAAGCCTTTTCTCCCCTGTGTCCTCACAGAAATCGCAGGGAACGGGGCAGTTTGGGGACCCTGCCAGGGCAGCACCGGCCTCTGCCTCACCTTGGCTGCTGCCAGGCACTCCAGTTCCCTCTTAACCCCTCTCCTGCCCTCCCTCCCCCTCTTCAAAGTGATACAAATGGCCATTTGTAACCTCCAAAATGATTTATGAGACACTAGAAGGACAAAAGTTCCTGAAGATGGTCCAGATTCGCCACCTGAGCCACTCTGGGCTGCACCTGCCAGAGGGAACCACAGCCAGGGCTTCCTGAAGCTAAACAGGACCCAGGAAGGCAGGAAACTTCCCAGGGCAAATCAAAGGAGTGGGGAGCAGCACTGGGGCTCTTATCAAAAGCTGTCAGCTGGGAAGTGCAATCCTATTTTATCCAGCTCCCTTTAAACCCTCTCCAAACTCCTCGGTGGTGGAGCAGGAATGGGGCAGCCTTATCAACGTAAGAGATAACAAGAGAGACCCAAATTATCCAGCAGGAAAATCCCCAGTGCTGCAAGGAGCGAAATCAGGGTGCTCTGTGAAATGTGTGATCTGTGCCACCACTACATTCCTGCTTTGGAACCTCCCCATGGAAAATCTAGAATGCAGGAAAATGGTCAATATTTCTTTGGTTTAGACTTCTGGTTTTCATCTCCAAAATCACTCAGAAATAGATTATTGCTTCACAAAGGTCAATTCCCCAAAGCCAGCAGCAGGAATGGAATCATGGAGTGTGATGTGGATGAACTCCAGAGCAGGAGAGGGGAGTTTGGGGTTGTTTTTCCTGAGTGTCAGGAAGGTGCAACCACAACGGGGATCCTGCAGCCACAAATGCCAAGCCTGGCTGGAAACCCCTTCCACAAACCACAGAAATCAAAGCAGCCATTAAAAAGACAGAGTGTTGTAAAGGGAAAAAAGGGAATGTAGACAGCAGAGGTGCTAGAAAATGTGAAATGTAGGAAACTTGGAGATGAAAGGAAAATCCTTGAATGGCAAATTAATGATAAACTGCTTATTCTTCTTCTTGTTGTTGCTGCTGCTGTTTAGTTGTTATCCAAGAAAGATCTTAGGAACAAGGAGCAGATTAAACCCAGTTCTAACAAGGCAAAGCTGAGAACCCCCCCCAGAACCAGCCCAGCTGGAATCCTGCCCAGACAGTCCTGGAGCAGGAACCTTTCCATCCATCCCAGGGGATATTTCCAGCAGCAGAGCCAGAATAACCCCAGCAGGAGCCCAGACAGAGGTGACAGACCAGCCTGAGCCATCTGGGATAAGCTTCCCACTGCTTCAAACTCCAGGGAAGGACAAGGAGTTGGGAAAAGCTTCCACCTTCTGCCTGAGCTCAGGGCCTGAGCCAGGGGCTGACCTGGCCTCTGCTCCAGGCAAAGCAGCTCTTGATCAGCTCCCTGTTAATTGGGGAAGAATTAGAGGCAGAAGGGTATTGAATGCCAGTCAATGAATTTTTTGGGAAGGTAAATCTTTTCCAGAGTTGCTTCCATTAAAGAGATTATTGTTATTAACGCAGCTGAAGAGAGCTAATGAGCTTGTGGATTTAGCAGGGCTAAGCAGTTAAAAGTTTAGAGCTAAACAGTCCCAAATAAATGATTTTGCAGGGATTAGGGATTTACTAACAGTGCTCAAGGTCGGGAAAGCAGAGTTGGGGAGTGGGGCCGTTGTGTCTCCTGCCTTGGGGCCGGGAGTCACTGCCACAGCACAGCTCTGGGCTCTGGAATCGCCCTCCGTGCCCTCCCATCTGCTCCCAGCATTCCAAAACTCATCCCTGGGGATTCTCCCGGCTGCCTGCTCACCACACAGCATGGGAGTGGCTCCAGCAGCACCGTGATCTGATTGTTATCCAGCAATTATCCAGGAGAGGGCACGGACAGCAGCTCAGCATCCCTTGGCTGCACTGCACATCCCTGCCAGGGCCCTGCTGATGGAAATTCCCAATTTATTTGGTGCATCAACACACAAAGCATGGAGTTAGAAAGGAAGGAGGAATCCAGCAATGTTTCTTGTCCTCCCTGAGTAATTCCATGAGGAATTTTGCAGCACTGGAGCCCCAGGAGTTCATCTCTTTACTACCACTGCCTTTCAAGGAGCCCTTTCCGTTTGGCTCTTCAAGGAGCCTCTATCCCTTTATGATAAAAGGATGGTTTGGGTTGAAGGAACCTTAAAATCCATCCCATTCCACCCCTGCCATGGCAGGGACACCTCCCACTGTCCCAGGCTGCTCCAAGCCCTGTCCAGCCTGGCCTTGGGCACTGCCAGGGATGCAGGGACAGCCACAGCTGCCCAGCCCAGAGCCCCCTGCTCCATCCATGGGGGTTTTTGGTTATTTATAGATTTTTATTGATTCCCATTCACACTGGACCCCCTCCCTCTCTCCCACAGCTCCAGGACCTGTTGTTGAGAGGGAGGTTTCGTATCCCCCTCCCATACCCTCCACACCTCCAAAGAGAAATAAACTTACAGGAGAACACCAGAATCCATGAGCTGTTTGCAAGCAAAATAAACTCCAATTACCACACCTTTTGTCCAAATTTTCCCCAAATTAAATTGCAGCTTTATCAACTCTAGCCAGTGTTAATGCTAATAATCCAATTAAATGCAAGGCGAGTCTAATTAAGGTAAATGAAGGATTTCACTGGTAGCATTAAGAACATTTAAAATTAGGAAGAAGGGGAAAAGCCTGAGGAACACCCAGGGACTGAGTGTACCCCAGTGCCAGGCCCATTTCATTGCCTTAAAACATAGAAAATACCCATTTTTAAGGTGGAAAATATTCATCAAGGGCTGGCTAATGGGTCTGGAATCTGTTCCCAGGGTTCACAGGGAAATTTCTACCTGGAATCTCCCTCTTGAGCCTCTTCCCATCTCAGCTGAGTTTGTCCGCACCCAAATCTTTAACACCTCACTATCCATGACTAAAAAGAATGGGATAAAAGAGGATTTTTCCAGGATACCATCAGCAGCTGGACTGTGAGTTCTTCACTGGACCCATGAAGCTGGGAGTCAGCTCCTTTCAGAAGCTCTGGCTGCTCCTCAGAAAGCTGTGGAAGTCAGCCTGGAGACACCTGTGGCCAGGTAAGTGAGGGACAGACAGCTCTCCAGGAGCAAGGAAACACTGAGCAGACACAGGGGTTTAATATAGAAAGGAAAATCTAAATTTAAAAAAAAAGACCCAGAATAGCACAATTTGCAGAAGACACCAAGACCTGACACAGTGCCATTGGTTATACTCCCTTTTTTCCATTAGTTATGTTCCTTTTTGGGTTGTTTTTAACAGCCTGCACTCCCCATTCCCCCCAAACCAGGAGGATCACGAGATTTCTCTTCTGTAGAGGGGAAATGGCTCCCCACTCACTTTATTAATTAAGATCCTTTAACTGACTTCACCTTTCCAAGGGTGGAGTTCTGAGTTATCACCAATAAACAGAGCAGCTTTTAAAAGGCAAAGTGTTTATTTTTGTAGGGAATAAAAATACCTGCAATCCAAGAGAGACTCCATGGGACAAACAGAGAGAAAAGACACAATTCTCTAGACAAGATCAGCTTCAAGCAGTGCAGGAACTAAAGTGCCCCACAGAGCCCTCGGGGCACAAACTGGGGCTCATCCCCCACAAATGTCCCTCACCAGTGACACAGACACAAACAGCAAGAGGGACATTCCCAGCCAGCACCACACATGGTTTTAGGGACATTCCTACAAGGATCAGGTTGGGGATGCCAAGGAAAATCCAGCCAGAATTCCAGTGCTGAGCTACTCCAGTAGTTTCTGCTACATGAAATAGATGGAAATATAGGAATTATATAAAAACAACCCCTTGGTCCTGCCCTGCTCCTGCAGCTCCCAGGGGGGCACATTAATTAATGTCATTAGCAAACCTGCCCTAAAGAATGGCCCACCTGGCTGCCTGGCCCAAGTACAGGCTTTATCATCCCCTGCTTCCTCAGCTAATTAATCAAGTGCTGGGTGATAATTAAAACATAAATAGGACATTCAGAGCAGGTTCTTCCCCCAGGGAATTCCTGGATGTGTGTGAGGGAGGGACAGAAATCAGGAATAGCTAGGAGAGGTCCCTATAAAACCAACCCCAGCCCTCAGCACAGAGCAGAGGGGGTGGGGAGGAGAGGAAAACACCTTTGGAATTCTCCTGGTCACTCCTGGATATCCAGCACTGCATCGTGCCAGGAAATTCCTCTGGGCTCTGAGGCTGCCCAAGGCCAGGTCTGCCAGGAGCTGAAGGAGCCTGAACAGCAGCTCCTCCCTTTCCAAGGCTCTTCCTGGGGGTGCCTCAGCTTTGGGAGCACCTCTGAGGGCTCTCTGCTTCCAGAGGCAATGGCAATGCCACTCACAGGGCTGCTCCACACCAACATTCCCACCTGGAGATCCTGTGGTGCCCTGGGCACCTTCAGCTCCTGACAAATCCCACGCTGCAGGACTGGGGATGCTTCCTGAAGCTTCCCAGCTCTCCCCAAGCCCATGTCCTCCTCCATCTCAGTCAGGACGGCTCTGGATCAGAGCAGGTGGATTTTTATTCCAAGGAGTTAACTTGGAAAGGCAATCACTAAGCACAAGAACAGACCAAGAGTAAATCAGACCTAAAAGCTTTTACAAACTGCTTTTCCTCACCCCAAAAGAAGCCACGGAGAACTAAAACTATGGACAACCCAATTTCCCACTTTTTCCCTGGAGAGCAAACAGCACCAATTGGATTTTCTCTTCCACAGGTGACAACTGCAAAAGAAAACCCCAATTTGAGAACCCACAGAACATAGTTCACATTTAAGACATTTCAAATGAAGCTCCACAAGTCCCTCTTGTGCTTCAGAGTAGGAGTTTTAACACAGAGTATGACAGGCCCACTACAAGGTTACATCTGGTTGTAGCACAGGAGACACTGGAAAAAGGCAGGAAGCCATGGAATGTCCTGGTGAAGCCATGGAATGGCCTGATGAAGCCATGGAATGGCCTGGTGAAGCCATGGAATGGCCTGATGAAGCCATGGAATGGCCTGGTGAAGCCATGGAATGGCCTGGTGAAGCCATGGAATGCTCTGGGGAAGCCATAGAATGCCCTGGGGAAGCCATGGAATGGCCTGATGAAGCCATGGAATGCCCTGGAGAAGCAGGAGCAGCTCTAGACAAGCGAGTTTTACACAAGCAGAGCTCATGTGCAGCAAATCAGATCCCTCTTCCCTCCCAGTTCCCCCAGTCACAGGAATCCAAATGTGAAGAACTGCACTGCTCCAAATAAAAGCAGGATTTCTGACCCCACACAGCATGGGTGCTCCCCTAGGAACAAACTGGTTGCAGAAGCTTTCCCCAGCAGCAGCAGATTCGCAATAGCAGGAAGAGCTTCTCTGTGGAGCAGAGGATGGGGCAGGATGGTCCAGGAGCAGGGATCACAGCTGTCCTGGGCAGCAGAGCCCACCTGAGCTCAGGACACTGCAGGGCTCTCAACAGCTCCTCACTTCTGCTCTTCAAACAGCCCAGAGGTGCCACCAAAACCAAAAAGCTTCTAATTCATTGGTTTTCAAACCATGGGCTCATGAAAAAAAGAGGAAACCCTGGAATCTTTTCCAGCTCCTAAATTCCAGCATCAGCATGAAAGACTGCAGCCTTTGCTTGAGCCTGTACACATGAAATCCAAGAGGTTTAAAAGACATTAATTTTTGGGTTTGGCTCTGTTTTGCCACTGGAGTTAAAAGCAGCAATATTACTCCAAGCTTACAACACTGAGTAACCTGGTGGTTACACTACAAGTGTGCACAACCACACTGGAATTGAAGAACCACATTGTTCTCCACATTGGAATTTTGTGGCAAAATCATTTTTAGGAACAAGGAGAGATAATTATACTCCTCCAATGGCAATTCCAAAGGCAAAGCAACAATACAAACATTTCCAGGAGCCTTATGCAAGCTGGATTTGTACAATAAATAATCAATGGCACATTTAAGACCTTCAGTAGTCAATCAAAACCCTCTCCAGTTTTGTATCTCTAATGAAAATCAGAGAATTAAAGATATTCAAAGAACTGATGATCCATAGAATAACTGGTCCTATAAAGTGCCTGTCTTGGCTTCATGTCCCATTTTCTCTCAGATTTGGGGATGGATGTTGCCCATTACCCCCTCAAAGAAAAGACAGGGCTGATCCATCAGTCCCACCTGGGTCAGTGTTTCCAGTGTTTCATTTTTCATCAAGCACTCTTGTAGCTCCCACTCCTTCCTCGACAACTTTATTTAAGTCTGACAAACCCAAACTAAAAACCTTCCTCTTTGCCACTCCAGGCAGTGGAGAAACTCTGTGCTATCTTTTTCCTTGGGTCTTTCATGTGCTTTATAAAACAGGTATTTTCTTACCCAGAACGAGCCACTCAGGGAGGTTTTGGTTGGTTTTTGGACACTGAGTCTACCCAGTGATTTCATCATGGGTTAAAAGCACATGAGCAGAGTTATTGCACTTTCTGGTGTTACAATGGAATGTTTCTACTTTCACTGGAGACTGGGAAGGCTCAAATGTTTTCAGTTGGCTTCCAGACTTTTTATAAAAGAAAAAAACTGATTTGAAAACTTAATGGCAGCACCTAATTGAAACAACAGCTTGAGAAGAGAGCAGAGCAGCATCCTGAATAAAGCTGCACAGGGGGATTCTGTGCAATTCAGCACAGAACATGGACAGGGGCACAGCTTTCTGGGGGAGGGGAATCCTCCAAGGCCACACCACGACTTCAGAAATGTCCTCAGGCCTTGATAAGCAGCACCCTGAGCTTATCAGGAACACTGGCTGCTCCCAGGGCTGGAGTACAAACTCCTGGGTTTAGCCAGCAGCCCTGGAACCTGATTCTTCTTGCCTGATTAACAACCCAAGTGGAACATTTTTGTTCTCCACCTTTCAAAGGAAGATATTGACCCAAATCACAGCCAGGCTGGAAAGTGATTCTGGTAAAATCAACTCTCTATAAACAGGGAGCTCAATGGGAATTTTTCCCAGGGATTCATCTGCACCTGGTCCTTGGGGCTGTGCCAGAGCCAATGCACTGGGAATGCTGCTCTCCTGGATTATGGAGTACTTTGGATTTGTGAGTTCAGCCTCTAAGGGAACTCCTGTTGTGCTTATATGAAATTCTACATAAACCCCTTCTTCAATTCCTTACCTGCTGATTCTCTGCTGTTGAGTTCAAGTCCTGCTACTGATTCTCTGATTTCAGGAAACCTTTAGGCCTGAGCTGTTGATAATTCCAGGGCTCAGTCTGGCAGGATGATCCACTCTGAACCTTGTGACTCAACAGGAGAATCTCCCTCATTCCCTTTCATCCTGACCCTTTTCCATCCCCAGCCTCCATACTGGTTGATTTTAGTTTTAGATTGCTTGATTTTCTATTTTAGATTTTCTCTGTGTGCTTTAACCATTTAATAAGTAACAGAGTGAACCTTGCCAATGAATTTGGTAACACTTTTTTATCTCAAACCTGCTTTTGCTGCTGCCTCTTCCAAGGATTTTTGGGTGACGTTCAAGCACTCATTTGTGACACCCAATCCCTGGGGAGAGAAATCCTTGTTTCTTCTGTTTCTTCCCAATTTCATTACCACAAGAGATACATGAGACAGACAAAACATCCCTAAAGTTCCTGGAATTTGAACATTCCCTAGAA
Organism: Dicaeum eximium; assembly: GCA_013396995.1. NCBI lineage: Eukaryota > Metazoa > Chordata > Aves > Passeriformes > Dicaeidae > Dicaeum > Dicaeum eximium. The sequence continues at coordinate 131,543 of VWZP01004610.1, read as the reverse complement.
TCACTCAGCAAGTGATTTTATCATTTCAGGCCCCATTTCAATACCAGAACACAGCCCATCTGTAATTGCTGTCTTGTCAATGATTCCAGCTTGGAACAAAGTTACTCTCTTGCTTCATTTAACCAAGATCATAAATAAGAGAGAAAAATTCCACATAAATGTTCTCCTGTCTTTCCTCGTTTCCAATCCTCCCTCTTATCACAAATCCATGTGTTATGGGCTGGCTTTGGGGCTTGCTGCACTCCCATCAATAAAGTAGGTCCATAAAAGCTGGTTCTTCAAGAGGTCAGCTTGGAAAGAAGCTGCTGAACTCAGGGGAACAGCAAACACCCTGGAGAAGCTGCAGCAGAAGAAAACTTCTTCACAAACACTGACTACAGACAGGACCCAACACCACACTGCAAACTCCAGCACAAAACCAGCAATGGCCTGGTTGGACATGGACACAGTCTCAGAGAAGGCACAGGGGGTTTGGTTTTGTGTAACAAATATGCATAGGAAACAAAACATGAATCAGCTCTGCTACAAGGCAAGGGTCCATGCAGAGAATCATTCACAGCTAAGAAAGGTTGGGGGCGGTTTATCATTTGAAGACAAACTTAATTTTTTTCTCATTTTAAGATGACCTTGGACCACCACTGAGAACAGAGGGATTTGCATCCTTCCACCTGCAGTTACTGCCCAGCTCCTCATGGAATTGGCAACATTTCTTCCAGCCTCAAACAGCAGTGCTGGCAGGCAGCCCTAACCCTCAGAAAAGGACGTGTTCCTGCTGAAAGCCAAGTTCCCAGGATGCCAGGCAGGCTCCTGGCAGCTCTGCATCACCTGAGCTGCAGGAGGAGTCCCCCAGCAGCTGCTCCCCCAGCTCTGCACACCCCTACTCACACTCAGCTGCAAATGGGGGCTGCACCAGCTCCCCAGAGCTTCTCCCAGCGGCTCCCAGAGCTCATCCCTGGTGCTGAGCCTGCCCATCCTCCCTGGAGGCTCCGAGATCCCGGGGCTGGGCTGGGCTCTCCTTGTGCTTCTGGTTGCCCAGTGAGGGGCCATTGCTCAGCACAGGGGCTGCTCCCTCTGCACAGTCCTGAGGAGGAGTTGGGGCTTCGGCAGCAGCAGCTCCTGCCTTGGGTGAGGTGCAGCCTTTGCTGGGCAAGGGGCCGTCGAGGATAGGGAGTTTCTGCATAAATAAAAAGGCAAAAAACAAATAATTAATACCCAGATGTCAGAGAGGGACAAAAACCAGGTGTCAACACAACAACAGCCCTATGGCAGTGCCTCTTTTCCAGCTCTGAAATCCAGCACTGAAGCAGCTGGCCATAAATCCTCAAATGCCTGACATAAACATCAGAAATACCTGGACACAGATCCTGCCGTGTCTGACACAAACATCAGTGTTTAATTAACAAAGCTGAAGTTTTCAGCATTCACATTACCCCAGCAAAGAACACTGATATCCTTCTCACTGGTGTATTTTAAAAACTGTATCTGAATTTGTTTGGGGGGGTGTTCTGGGGTTTTTAACACACAGAGCTTTGTCACTGAACCCCTCATTTTTACCCAGCTGGTTGGAACAACCCTTCAATGCCAACATTTAACCTCAGTTCACCTTCCCCAAGCCCCCAGAGGATTTGAAGCCCCTTGTGCCTCACGTTTTCCAGCTCAGAAGCGTTGTCCTCCAGTGTCACCTTCTGGCTCATGCAGCTCAGCAGCTGATCCAGCACACACTGCTTGGGGTGCATGCCTTTGTCAAAGCGGTTGTACATCCCACACCAGAACCTCAAAAACAGGCAAAAAACGGGAATTAGGGGCTCAGTTGGACATTACTGCCAACAAACAGATGTTGGTTTTTAATAAATTGAGATTAGGAATTAATTTTAAAACCTGCCACAGCCTTGGATTATTAAATGTAGTAGCAAAGGGCAACTTTTCTTCAAGTTAAAAAGCCTGGCAGTAAATATTAGAATAGGATGAAATTTTTTTTTAACAGCAGATTTATTGGAAGCTTGGGCAGCTTATCTTCCACTCCTTAGTTTGCCCAACCTCCCAACTTTCATTTGCACACACAGCACTTATAATCCCATTTTCATCCTCCTTCTCTCTCAGCAGCGTCCAGGAGTGAGGCAGAAACAAAGCCTGGGAAAAACCCTAAACTGGGCACCAAAATTCCTGCTTGAAAGACTTCCTTAATATACATTAAAAAGGAGGAAAAGAGGAACTTTTTGAAACACTTCAGTGTGACAGAGCAAGCAGTCAGGGGGTTTGTGTGGTTCTGTCTGAAGTTCTGCTTTTCCTTGCCTTTCCCCACCCTCTTTTCTCAACACCAAATTACAAATATTATTTTAAATTACAGCATCTGAATTTATTTCACCTTTGCACTGCTCCTCTTAGTTTATGCCTGAGGAATGGAGGGGAAAGATAAAACAAACCAAGCCAATCAGTGCAAATTTATTTGATTTAACCTGAGTTATCAATGAAAAATGTCCCCTTCTTTCCCCTTCTTAGCTGAGCCACTTACTGGAAACTGAAAGGTAGAGTGTTTGGTTGAAGCTCTTTGTAAGCTGTAAACCCTCTGTACAAAGGATTTCTCAACTCTTGCTTCCTCTGTAAGAGGAAAGGCCACAAGGAATGGGTCTTCTCAAAGATTCTGGCAAATACAAAGAACATCTGATCACTAAAAAAAAAGCAGCAAGTGGATTATAATTGCAGCTGTTGGGAGCAGAATTAGATTAAGGGAGCTAAGAATTGTTTTTATGCTAGATCTGATTGATTTCATAAGCACAGGATATTAAAATGGACACTTTCCTGTCCAGAAGGGGTATCTGCAAGTGATTATTGTGCTCTGAACTAAAACACCTTTTTGGGATATAATTCATATTCTTTTCTCCCGTTGGTTAAGGGTAACATTGTCTTGATAAATGTTTATGTTCCACCATCTCAAATTCCACAAAACAAATCCATCCCGCCCCTTTCTCAGACATTCCATGGATCTGTGGCCTGCTGGCTCCAGGAAGCCCCAGCTCACCTGAGCTCCTCCCTCTCCTTGTGGCAAGTGCCCAGGAAGTTGCCAAACTGGCAGGAATAAACATGGTCATGGATCTCCAGCAGGAAGCGCTCGCTGAACTCGAAGGAGCAGGGGAACTGCTGCATCAGCTGCCACACACACTCCACAAACTGTGTGAACACAGGGGACACCTCTTTGGGGTCCCCATCCAGGTGGCCACACCTAGAGAGGTGCAAAAAGCACAATAAATGCTAACACAGTAATAAACACAAAATGTCCCTTTGCCATCGGTTTTCTTCCAGGTCAAGTTTACGCTTTGAACTTGGGAATGTCCTGAGCAAGTGGCTGAGATCCTCTCCCAGGAGATGGCTGCAGGAGAATTACCAGCTCTGGCTGGAGCACTATGGATAGGACAGAATGGGGTCACCATCCCTAGAAATGTTCAAGAGATGTGTGGATGTGGCACTTGGGGACATGGGTTAGTGCTGGAGCTGGGTGATGGCTGAACTTCATGATCTTGGAAGTCTTTTCCAACCTTCATGACTCTGTGACTCCATGATTAGCACTCCTCAAATAATAGAATTTTGCAGGTAGGAAAACACCCAGAATTCAAACCATGATTTTGTAAAGCAATAAAAACAGAGTGATGAAATAACAGCCTTAGCAGACTCTGGCTCTGTGTCACTAATGCCAAGATCTTCCCACTGTTTTCTCCTTTTCCTTTCAATTTTTCACAGTACTCCCTAAACCTGCAGACAGTTTTGGTTTCACTCCCCCCAGGGGAACGTGCCCCTCTCACCTGTGTGAGAACTTGTGGCCCATTGCAATCCACTCCTTTTCTATCAGGACCTGTAGGTTCAAAACAGGGATTAAGAAAAGAGCATTAATTAGGCTAAAAAAGCAAAATGAAACCTTTGATGTTAAAGCCTAAAAAGCTAACAATCTGCTGACCCTACTGCTATAAACATATCCCCAGAAATCAATAGGAACAGGAATTGTGATTTATAGGTTATCCAGTTACCAAGGAAATGGCCCTGCTGGAATCAGAACTCATTTTAAAACTATAATTTTGAGGGAGTTTCTAAGTTGTTAAAATCATAATATATAAATATATTGAGCTCAAAGAATTAACAGCTTAATATTACATTGTGCTATTTAATTTGGAAAAGTGTTGTGATATTCAGCAAAATAAATCAGCAACTGGAGTTTAACAAATGTTTAACAGACAAAAAAAATATATGAAGTACAGCTGCATAATGAGGAGTTCAGGATGAAATCAGAACAACTACGTGGGATTTTTTAAATAGATGCCTGTAGTTATAGCAAATAGTAATTGTTGTAATCTGTTTTCCTTACAGATGTCTCTCAAGGAATGACATGACTGAAGCTGCATCCATCATTACTTTGCTGGATCACATCTCAAGATAATTCCTGCTATCATCATCATCCAGATTAAGAGGAGGAAGGCAGAAACTCACAACAGAGTTCTTAAGACAACTTCATTTAAATTGCTTTTTGAATTTTTCCTTTCCTTGCACTGCCAATGAATTCATTTGGGAATAACCCCACGTCAGGAGACTTGTGCCTACAAAGCATGAGGACAGACAGGGCTGTGTCTGTCACTGCTCCCACTCCTAAGCGAAATCCTGTTCTCAGTTCATGCAGGATTGTTCAGAGACAAAGCCCAGGCAGATGTTTCATGTGCTGATGGAATTTTAACTGTTAGAAGACTGCAGTGTAATCCAGAAACAAAAACAGAAACAATAAAACCAGCATGGAATGCAAGGAAACAGTCCTGGCACTGGAAAAGGCAAAATCTGCATTGTTCTGATTTCAGGGATTCCTTCAAAGAGCTCTCCTGAGACAGAGCAGCTCCTCAGGTATCTAACAAGAGATAAATGGAAAGAAACATCACAGACTGCTCTGAATTCATGCAGGGATGGCTGCAAATGAAGAAAAAGCCAGCACTAGAAGCAAACAGCCAAATTAAAATGAAATGGCTTTAAAAAGGTGTGAAAGATGCAGAATGACTGATGGACAGGGCTGAGTTCACCCAATTTGAAATCCCAGCAGGTAAGAGACCTGCAGGACAAATTGCTCCAGCACTTTTTGGTGGATTGCTGCCAGAGCTGCATCCTTTGCTGAGATCTCTCATTAGTGGATCCCATGTAGATATTGCAGGAAACAAGGATTTGGGAATTGTCAATCAGCTGCTGCCATGCTGCTCCCAGCAATTCCAGCTCATTACAGAACCAAAGCTGCTTTATGTAGGTCACCTATATCTGTCCCAGGAAATGGCCTGAGCCCTTCCCCAGGGCCTGTTGGCACTGGAATTGCAGTGTGTCCTTACCATGAAGCCCTTGAAGGTCCTGTAGAAGGGGTCCAGGAGGAGACTGGCCAGGGAGCAGACCTGGGCCGTGCGGTCCCAGCCGTCGGAGCAGTGCACCAGCACACTGGCCCTCTCCTCCCTCACAGCCTGCCAGGGACACAGCACAGAGCTCAGGGAAAGGCTGTCCCTCACCTGCATCACCCCAAAACCCCAGGGGAATGGTGGCCATCTCTCCTCTGGCCTGTGGAATGCACCAATCCAACAAGAGAAGCCCCAGCTAGATCAAAGTGCTGCAGCAGGCTGGTAAAAAACAGCCCCTGCCATGTCTGGAAGGCCAAGGATTCCCAGGCTCTTCCTCTGAGGTAAAGATTTGGTGGATAAGTAAAAAACAGTTGGACACCCATGGATTAGAACCTCAAGATAAATTAGAAGAGTTGACCCCAACTTCCTCCCACCCCATCACCTTTTGCCACTTCAGGCAGGAGAGAAACACTGAAGTTTCTTGCTTGTGACGTGGGCAAATTGTGAGAGACAACCAACGTTTACTACTCACTCCTCTCACCACACACTTCCTGCAGACCCTCTACTACTCCTGAGTGACTTCCTTCCTTCTGCCTGACCTGCAAAGCCACCAGCTCTGCAGAAATGAGGACTGTGTTGAATAATCAAAATTAGTGTCCACATCAAATCAGGAGAAAATAAACCAGTCAAAACAATCCCTCAATTAAAGCAGAGCAGTAGATGAATAACAAGCCCAGGGTTAGGAGTTATTTGCACTGCTATACAGAAAGGTTTATAAAGGTCATTTATTCACATTTTGTGATCTTATGTTTTAAATGAGCTCTAATAAAGCCCTGTTACATGACACAGGACCTGTATTTGCCCAGCAGCTGCCTGACCCAACATTACTGGAGAGATTAAGCCAACCTGAACAACACCTTCTCCCCAGAGCCACCTTCCCAACCTTGCAGCAGTCCCCAAGACAACAGGAGGCATTTTAGAATGCAGCTGCAGCTGGAGAGCAGCTTTACCTTGGCCAGGAAGACACCTGCATCCATCACAGCCTTGATGTGCCGTAACCAGCCCGAGTTCTCCAGCCCCGTCAGGAAATCGCTCATGGAGGGGGACTTCATCTCACACACTGGGAGCAGACACAGAGAATCAGAACAGCATCCCTTGCACCTCCTCATCATCTCCCCAAAAATGTTAACTGCTTGCAGCAATATCCTGTCTAAAGGACACACTAATGGTTATATATCCAAAATCCATAACTAAAAAATTGCTGTTCTTGTGAGAATTTGAGACTCTAGAAATCTCCTCCCGCTCTTTGTTTAAAGGGTAACTCATTATTTATTCAGCTGTGTTTTTTCCAGCAGTGAGCTGTTACTTCACTCTAAATCACCATCACATCTACAACCACTCACTCACTTCCCAAAGATTTGAAGTTATTTCTCTCTAATTTAGAGACAGAAATAACAAATCTAACCTTGAAGGCAACTCAGCTGCTCTAATGAAACCCAGCACAGAAAATACTTAGAGCACTAAAGCTCAGAACAGTCCATAAGCCCTAGTGAATGAGATTTTATCACTGTTGGAGAAGAACATGGGAGCAAACAAATTTTTATTCTGCCTCTTCTCCCACCACAAAATAAATCTGACAGGAAAAGGCAACTGAGGACTCAGAGTTGTGATCAGGCCACTTTTTTGGGTGGGAACAGCCCCATTTTTGTCCAAGGTCACCATGAATTCTGCAGGGCCATGTGAGAGCACCAATTACCCAACTATTTTGAAAAAGTATGAGCATTATTGTGGTTACTAAAATATTAAACTTCTATTTTGGATGACAGCACTTGAATTGTAAAATTCTCCAAAATTCTATCCATGAAACTCTGGGCCTCATTGCCCTCTTGATCCCCAATGCTCAGGTGACTCTTTTGCCCTGCTTTGCATTCTTGCCTATAATCACAATGAGCTTAATTACTCTGCATTTTCATGTATTTATGTATTAAAACATTAATGTGTTTTAAAGAAGTTTGGTTAAAAGGAATCAGAAAAGAAATAAATGAAAAGTTAGAATAAAGTATGTATGAGACTCAAGTCTTTGGAAGATCATGTATTACAACTCAGAAATGCTGTTAATACTCCAAATATAGCAAATCCCAAAAAGCATTTCTGAACAACCTCTGTTGGTTTTCTTTCAATAAGTCATGAAGCAACAATGAGACTTTCCTAGCTGTAAAATGTAATATTTCTCTAACCTTTTTCTATTAATTTGGCACATTCATCAAGGAATGTTTTTAGTATTAGTTGGTATTTTTGAACCACTATAAAACCAAGCACAAGAACAAAGAAAATGTCAAGCAGGAAAGCATTTTAACAGCATTAATACTTTCAGCCACCTGAATGCAGCAAACAAAGCGAGATGCTGACTTTGCTTTCATCAGAACACATTTGTGCATGGAACATTTGGAGTTTCAGCAGCAAGTTCTGTCCAGAGGGGTAAGAAAGACAAACTCCTCCTAGGGCTGTACCCACCTTCCAGCAGTTTCTGCAGGCTGCTCCTCATCACATGGATGTTCTCTATGCCAATGAATTTAAAACGAATGTTTTCATAATTATCTTCATTCTCATAGCCCTTCCCAGCAGCTCTATTGGCCATGGCATTCAACTGGCAAATTCAAGGAGTAGAAGAGAAAATCACTATAAAATTCAGAGAGGCTGTTTTGCANCTTTGTTTAAATCTCCCAGAAAATGTAATGGACAAAGCTGTTACTCAGCTGTACTTCCCAGCCTCCCAGACAGTTCTTTCAGCTGTTTCATTAAAATGACTGCAGTCCACTAGTCAGAGGCTCATTAAAACCCTGCTTAGGATAGTATGAACCTCCAGTTTCTGCTATCAGAGACACTAAACCTGCCCTAACTGGGCATTTACCTAAGGAAATTCAGAGACAGGCATAGGAAAGCAGAACTAGGAAAGCCATTTTTAACATTTTTACACACATGGGGGTATGGCAACAGTAAGGGAATTCCCAATTTTCACAGACATACATACACAGAGGAAATTAAGCCACCTGAGGGAAACATAGAAGCATTCAAGTTCAGCAGAAAGAACAGAGCAACTGCAAGAGAGAAGCAGAAAAGAAGCCAGTTTCTCTAACAATATCCAAAACCAGTTCAAGAGCTACCAGGATATTTTTGGTAGGGACAGCAAACAGAGCAGCTCAAATCCACCTTATCAATTTGGGCAGCTTTCGGGAGAGGAGAGAAGAATCAGATATGGTGCAGACAACTTTAGAACTGTAAAACAACCCCAGTGCTTCAGTTCTGCCAGAGTGGGACAGGTTGGTTTAGAAGGAAAAGTGCCATCAATTATAAATTCTCCTCTTGTCACCAAATGCTTCAGCACAAATTGCCACCAGTGATGGGTTTCAGTGGCACATTTCTGCCACTGGCAGGTGTGTGTACCAAAAGAAATGCACATATCATTGCAGAACAGGGGGTCTTTAGGAAATGTCACACTGAAAGCCAAAATACACACTGGAGCAAGATGTGAAACACACTCTGTTTTCCCCAAAAAGACTTTTTCTTTCTTGCCCTTGCCATAGTTTAACTAAACTTGTAGTTTATATAAAATAACTGCAAGATCTGGACAGTGAAGCAGGTTCTCAGAAAGCTCCGTTTTCAAATGATCAGAGCAATTTAAATCTTTGCATTTAAATAATTGTGTGCTATGAAAACCCTTGTGTTCTAATTGGCTACTACCAACACTCCTAATCCGTATGTTTACAAGAGAATCATTAGAATTGGTTTCTAAACTCAGCTCCTCAAGATGACAGTAATTTAATTTTCATTTTGCAAATATTTCCTTTCTAATAAACCCTCAGCTCTCAAGTTCTAGCCCCAAATAATGGGGCTGAGTTGTATTAAGCTCCATCATGAGCCTTATTTTTGAAAGAAAAAAAAAAAAAAAAAAGGGGGAGGGACTGCTTTTCACAGCTCCACTTCCTCCCAGATTTGCCAGTAAAAGCACTTCAGCCTCATGGAACTGAATCCTGAGGCTTCTTTCCAACCCCACTGCTTTATCCTTTAGGACTCTGCAGGAAAATGCTTCACTGTCCCAGCTAGGTTCAAAACTGCCAGTTCCATCAGGTCATCCTGAACACAAACCTCAAACCCAGGATACTCCAGGAGGCAAAAATCCTTAGGATCACTCCACATTCCACGTATACCCTGAAGCAGGAGCCTGAGCCCGCGTTCCTGCTGCAGGACCGACCCAGAACTGCGACAGAATGAACTGGAAACAGCACTGCTCATTCAGACAAGAGATTTAAAAGCAGCTCAGAGCCCATGGAGGTACCTTTGGCCTCGTGTCTACAACATACATGAAGGGGCAGCCGGGGTTGGCCTCTCGGATGGCCTGGAGCATCTGCTCGTCCTCCAGGCAGCGCGCACTGAACCCGGCCAGGGGCTGGCTGCAGCGGCACAGGGCAGCCTGCAACACACACAGAGTCACCCCTGCTCCCCCTGCCCCTCCTCCTGCCCCAAAGCCCTCTGGGCTCACAGCTTCAGCCTCTCCTCCTGCCCCAAAGCCCTTGCAGTCACAGTTGAACTGTCCTCTGTGCTCCTTCTGAAGAGCTGCTCCTGTGGTGGATACACACTGGGCCATTTCACAAAGTGACAGCTTTGGGAAACTTGGAGAAGTGAGGGTGAGGAGGCTCAACCTGCTCTGCCTGATGGTCACCACCCCAAATGCCAGCAGTTCATGGAATCCTAGAATGGCTGGGTGGAAAGGACCTCAAATGTCTCATTCCACCCCCTGCCATGGGCAGGGTCACCTTTCACTATCCTCAGGTGCTCCAGCCTGGCTTTGGACACTGACAGGGATCCAGGACAGCCACATCTGCAGGATCTCTGGGCACCCTGTGCCAGGGTCTCATCACCCTCCCAGGAAACAATTCCTTCCCAACATCCCACCTGACCCTGCCCTCTGGAAGTTTAAAACCATTCCCTGACACTATGTCCCCATATAAAAGTCCCTCTCCCTCCTTTCCATGAGCCTCCTGAAAGTAGTGGAAGGCAGCAATTTCTCATGTTTTCCATTTGGTTTCTATTTCCAAACCATTCTTTTGAGTTTTCCATATCAGTTGTTGCTGTTGCACATTCAGAGCAGCACTGGGTGTATTTTAAGGAAATTTCATTACTTTCCAGCACAACTCCAGGCAGTGCCCAGGTCAAGGCACGCTTCCTCAGGAAAACAACAATTTGGCTGTGACTGAATTTTCCTAACATCAGCATCTAAAACACTGCTGAGGCAGCAAAGTTACAAATTTACATTCTGGTCTTCAGTGGAAAAAAAATATGAAACCTTCACCTACTCTGAACTAGTAGGGATTTATTTCAGGGTGGTTCCTCCTCTTCAATACTAAGAAAATCCAGCCAAGTCAACATATAACTTGATAAAAAATTATTCAATATAGCTAAAGAGGAGATTAAAAACCCCACATCAGAAGGAATTGCTGAAAGCTGATTAAGAAAAAATTCCCAACAGGAAGCCTGGAAAGTCTGTGCTTTTGGCAGAGCTCTGGATGCATTCCAAGTGTTTGCCTTTAGCTCATTCTGTGACTCAGAATGAAAGCCATTAAGAGAAGCAAAGTTCTCAAAGGCTTCAAATCTAATAATTATCTTATTCTTTCCTTTCATTAGAAGGGAGCTGGACAAGAAAGAGAACCCTCATTCCCCCCAAGGCAGCAAGGCAGCAAAGCACTAACATTGTTTTCCTTGTATAAGTAAGAAAGCACCGGAATCCGCCCTCGGCTTCTGAACCTCGAACTTCCCATCACCACAGCCTTGGTGGCAGCTCGAGGCACCACGATTTCAGGAGGGTATGTGCTGCAAACCTGAGGGAGAACAGAGAAAAAAAACAGATATTGCTCCTGAGCACTTCAAAATTCATGAAATACTCATCTTTAGCTTTTTAGGTTACAAGGTATTCAGGAAAACAATGCAAGAAATAATCAACTCAGCAGCTGAACCTAAAAACAAGACTGCACAAAGCAGATTCAAAGAAGTTCTTTGAATCCAGAAATTTGATGGAAGTTTCTAAATTAGATTCACAGAATGGTTTGGGTTGGAAGGGACATTAAAGCCATCCCACACCCTGCCAAGGGCAGGGACACTTTCCACTGTCCCAGGCTGCTGCAAAGCCCTGTCCAACCTGGCCTTGGACACTTCCAGGGATCAAGGGGCAGCCACAGCTTCTCTGGGAATTATATTCCAGGGCCTGCCCACTCTCACAGCCAAGAATTCCTTTCCACAAAAGAGAAATTAATTCTATTTAAAAAGTTCTCTCTGAATGTTATGCAAAGTGAAAAGCACTTCCAGCACTCAGGTGGAACCCTCAGAGAGCAGCTTCATCCTTTCTCCCCAAACAAGCACAGTCTTTACAGCATGGACTTCAAAGATAAGGTGCTCTCCAAGCCTGGCTTTACATCAGGCTTGACAATTCTAAAACCCAGGCTGGAAACCCTGAGGAAACTCTAAAGCACCTGAGAGTTCCACTGCAGCAAGCAAAGCCTCCGTGTGATTAATGATTTGAGATGGCCACGTCCAGATGCCCTCAGCAGCTACTGGAAACAGCACCCCTCACACCAGAGCTCAATTCAGGCCTCCACAGGGACAGGCAGGTAAAACTGGCAGTCACCTCTGACACCACAGGCTCGTATTTCTTCAACTCAGAGCTTACAGTAAAGAAAGTTACCAGGGAAAGGGACTCAGGGTTGTGAGTATGTCAGTGTCTTTCTTGGAGTTGCTTGCCTTGCTTTTCAACAGCCAGGTCTGACTGCACACAGCCCCAGAGGAAATGAAAAGGGAAATAATGTGGAGCAGGATTTTGAACAAGCTTGCTGTCAAATGCTTTTGTTTCATGTTGTTTAGATCCAAGTTGGCCTTTCAGGGAAAATAACAGCAGCAGGCAGTTCAGACTGAAATGACAGAGGGCCCTTAGGTAGCAGAAGATCCAACTGAGAAAGCAAAAAAAGGTCTGGTTTCCACTGCTGTTTTTCCCTTCCTTTCTTCCTTCCCTAGTCCCTCTCCACTTTGCCTCATTCCCCACCAATCCAAACTGCTGCCATTTCCTTCTCTCCTCTGCATCTGTCACCAGCCAGGTGGCACAGGCTTTGGAAATACCAAAAGCAGCTCATGGTACTTGAGGCTTTGCCTAACAGATCGGTTGACATTTCTGCAGAAAAACAAGGCTCTGCTCCCTTGCCAGGGGGATCAAACACAACAAGGTGACTCTGCAGCTCTCCTAGAGCATCCCATCTGCAACTCCCCATCCACATGATGTGGTTTGACTCAGACCAAGCGAGCTCCTTCCTCCCCAGAGGCAGCAGCAGGGCTGTCCTTAATAACAACAAGGAGATAGTGCATGAAACAGCTCCTTTGGGCAGGAATTACCTCATAGTCCTTATTAATATCTGTTATTTCCCAGGAGTCATTGGGAATTCCCATACGCTGGTAATCCAGTTTCAAATCAATCAGTTTCCATCCCATTTCCCGGTTCTCTTTGGACATTTTAGGATTGTAAGAGAAAGCATAAAGTTCTTCAGGTTTCACTGGGAAGGAGAAAGAAAAAAAATCAACAAGTTAGAGATGCAAAGACACCAAGGGAGGCCCAAACTTCTGGAAATCAATGACTGAGTGCTACAGAGGAGTATTCAAAATATTTAAGACTTCTCAACCTTTTACAGATTTTTGTTTTGGGATAGTACCAAGTGCTGAAATTCATCCTGAAATCCTGAGGAATTTCCAATACTCAGTTCCCAAATGCAGGGAGATACATTGATTCTAACAAAGTGTTTTAACCCAAGTTGGAAGAAGTAATTTCTCCTTCTGAGACTGGAAAACTTGAGGGATGTCTGCAATATTGCTGCCAGGCCAACAAAGGCTTCAGGCTGGCTCTGAGAAGTGTCCATTTACCATCCTAACCTCCTTCCCTCTCTTCACAAAATGCAAATCCAACCAATAACTCATCCAGCTGATTCCCAAGGCAGCTCCAGAGACAGAGAAACCTGTCAGAGGCTGATAAAGCAGCTGAGTACTGAGCAGGTAACCCAGAGCTGTCCATCACACGTGTGCAAATCATCAGTAATTATGTGCTCTGCCAAAAATCAGTGCAGGGAGCACACCCAGACATCTTAAAACAACAAAAATGCACTGTTACAATCCAGAAGTAGAAGAAAAGAAAGAGCTACAGCATTTACACAGTTAAGTAAAGACCAAAGGAAATTGGTGTGAGCCCCTGCGGTGACACTTCCCACACTTCAAGCAATACCTAAACCTCTAATTTTCAAACCTCAAAGAGCAGTGACAGCTTTTAAATGTAACACCACAAACCTGCCAGCTACAGCATCAGAGGCAGAACTTCAGAACTAAGAAAACCCCAAAGAGCACAAGGGGGGTCCTGGGAATAGACACAGACCTTAATATCAATTTAAAAAAAAATCTTAACTCAGCAAAGCCCATTTCTCCTACAGAATTTCCAGCCCAGCCCTATGTGAAGGCCAGCAAGAAGCTGCCTGGTGCCCTCACCCTGGTGACACCATCACAATTGCAACTACAAATGACATCCTTGAAATAACACAACTCCAAATACTGGTTCCAGTACCCCAAAAGCACAGGCAGCCAGAGGCAGAAGCCAGGTAGGAGCTCAGTGGAATGCTGTCATGCAAGAAAAGCCTGAAGATTCATCCATGCTAGAATAAAAAGCTGGAGCTAGAAGAGAGCACAGGCTTTTGAGTGTGTCTGGCTCACACTCCAAGAGTGACTCCAAGTCAGGGCAGGGTGAAGCACAGGCTTTCACAAGTGAGCAAACACTGCAGAGCAGCCTAACCATGCTGCTGGAAACACAGCAAAGATGCCAATTTGTGGGATTTGGGAATTCTGTGAATGCCTGGATCAGCTGGAAAGGGAGAACTGCACACAGCCAACAGCTGGGTGACACAAAGGACTGACAGGGGCCAGGTTTGGGACATGAACTTTGCACAGTTCTCAAGAAGTTCCTCATGGGAGACCACGTCACTCCCACTGCCAGAGAGTCACAGAATCACAGAGAGGTCTGGGTTGCAACAGCTCATCCAGTGCCACCCCTGGGACATCTTCCACTGTCCCAGGCTGCTCCAAGCCCCAATGCTCAGCCTGGCCTTGGAACTTCCAGGGATCCAAGGGCAGCCACAGCTTCTCTGGGCACCCTGTGCCAGGTCCTGCCCACATGACAGGGAAGGATTCCTTCCCAATATCCCACCTAACCCTGCTCTGTGTGAATTCATCCCCCCTTGTGCTGTCACTCCAGGCTCCTGTAAATAATCTCTCTCCATCTTTCCTGTTGGCTCCCAAGACTGTGTTTAGTTTGGAAGCAAATGTCCTGCTCCACAGAGCTCAGCTCCCTGAGCCCTGCCATTGTCCCTGGTGCTGGAAGGTGATTCTGATCCCACTCCCTCCCTCCCAAACCCAACTGGGGGGCAGCAGAGCTTTCCAAGGGCTCAGCTTGGAGCATTCCAGAGATTCCCAGGACAGATTCCCAACCCCAGCACCTGGCTGGGAGAGCTTGAGCAGGGAGGTGAACACGTCGTGGCAGTCCCTCTCCTGCCCAATCACGAAGTGAGCCACATGGAAGTTCTTGCAGTGGATGAGCAGGGGATACCCAGCCGTGGTCAGGGGCAGCTTCTCCACGCTGGAGATGTGGTGGTGCAGGATCTGGAGAAAAGGGAATAAACATCATTTATCACTGATAAAGCTGTGAGCAGTGCAAGCAGATAGGAAACCTCTGTAATACAATCAGCTGTTTATGCTTCCTGCAGCTAAGGAGCAGCAGAAAATGAGTTTATTTGTGACATCAAACATAAACTGCACCCAAAACCCAAGGAACTAAAGCAGGACTGAAAAAACACAGATGTACATAAACTGCTTTCAGAGGCAGATGTGCAACTCAGTTTACCTGGTGCACTTTGCTTTCCTTTCACCTCCATATGAAATACATTCTGTCATTCCCATTTCACCTTAGAATTAATAAAACAGGCTCATTTCAGTGCTAATTCTGCACTTCTAAAAGCTGCAAATTCACGATTAGTGGTCTTGTATATTGAGTTTGAGATAGAAAATTACACAAGTTTTTTACATTCCTTGAACTGACACTAATTCCATGAGTGAACTCTATCAAGTCACGTCACCTTTGTGCTCATTTCCTTCCAAACCAGCTGTTTCTGGGAAGCATTTGGTATCAAAATGCTCTAAAAGACCGCTACAGCTCCAGAATTCCCAAACCTGTTCATTCTGGAAATGAGAGCTTTAAGTTCCAGGACAAGGGGGAATGGCTTCCCACTGCCAGAGGGCAGGGATAGATGGGATACTGGTAAGGAATTCCTGGCTGTGAGGGTGGGGAGACCCTGGTGCAGGGTGCCCAGAGAAGCTGTGGCTGCCCTTGGATCCTTGGAAGTGCCCAAGGCCAGGCTGGAGCAGCCTGGAATAGTAGAAGGTGTCCCTGCCCATGGCAGGGGTGGAATGGGATGACCCTTCAAGTCTCTCCCCATCCAATCCATTCTGTGACCTGAAGCAGCTTTTCCAGGCATGCTTCCAGCCCACCATACCCATGTTTCCTTTCTGACTTCAGCAGAGGCATCCACGTAGATGAGGTGTGTGGCTGTCAGGTACAAGGTCCCGCTCGCTGCCTTCCTGCTGGCGTAGCGATCCAGCAACTTCACGTTCTCCACCTGCAGCAGGAACACAACATGAAAACACCACAGAATCCCAGGATGGCTGAGGCTGGAAAAGCCCCCTGGGATCACCGAGTCCAGCCTGTGCCCAATTCCCTCCTTGTCACCCAGCCCACACCCAGTTGTTCCTCGAACACCCCCAGGCATGGGGACTCCAAACTTCTCTGGCAGCCCCTTCCAAGCCTGACCACCCTTTCCATGGAGAAATTCCTCCAAGTCCAGCTTTGATGGAATCACTGCCTAAACACATGTTGAACTCCATTCTTTCAACTTCTAATACACAGCTCATGAAGCAAGACAGAAAAATACAAGAATTTAAGTCCCCCCTGCAACACTAAGCCAGCCTTACACCATAAACTCAAATTATTTCTCCATGAATTAAAGCCATAAAGGTTAAGCAAACAGCCATAGTTCAGCACCAGCAAACCCTAACAGGATTACTGGATTTGTAGCCAAGATGACCCCAGTTTGTTACTGTGTGAGGCTGCAGAAATAACAAGACAAAGAACTGCAAAGGAAAGACTTGCCTGTGCTCAGGGTGATCAACATGTTGCTCTGAAAGGAACAGCCCTCTCCAATCTGACTTCCCACTGTTCATTCCTAGTTAGTAGCTACTTCTTGCAACTCACTTCCTGGCCTCCAAGTGTATTTCATAAACCACACCAAGCTAATTAATAAAAAACAGCACCCAAGAACATCAGCACAGACATAATAAAATATGTTACAGCGCTGGATTGGTTTCCTCCTGGCCTATTTGCTGCCTAATGAACGCAGATGGAATTTTTCTTTCACCATTAAGCAGAAATAATAGGAAAAAATAATAGGATGGACAATGAAACCAAATGTTTTAACAGTAAATGATAGATTAGTTCTGGGTATTGAATGTGCGAGCTTCCTTATGTCTCAAGTACATCATGGAAAATCTCAGCAAATAAATTGGAGAGCTGAGGCCTGGGCTCAGTGTCCTCTTAGCAGGTCGTGTTTTTCAGTAGGTAAAACTATCAAATACAATATTGCCCTTCTCAGGGCACTACAGACATGCAGGACCAGCAGAGCACCTCAGAGCAGGGGGTAAGGAGCATCCCCAAACTAACGTCCTACAGAATAAAACAAGTAACAATCACCTTCATTGCAGTCAAGGATAAAATTAAATTATCAACTGCTGCCTGAATGAATGCAATTCATTTTAGTACAGCATTCCCGGAGCTCCTGTTTGACTTAATTCAATGGGGGAAAAAAAGCACCCTTTGGTTCACTCATTGGGACTGAGAGAAATCTCCGCGCTCGGACAGAAACATTCGGGAATCACGCCCAAACCACCCGGGGCTCTGCCCAGCCCCGAAACCCCCTCCCCACAAAGCGCCGGAGCCACCAACACCTGGGGGCCGGGGCTGTGGCCCCCCACCCACAGCCTCGAGGCCCGTTCCGCAGCGCGGGGGCAGAGGCGGCGGGGAGCGGGCCGGAGCCGCGGGGTTACCTTCGGGGTGCTGATGTGCTCCATGGCCGCCCGAGCCCGCCGTGAGGGGCCGCCCCGCCGCCATCAGGGCGCGCGCGCCCCG
>VWZP01004610.1:94789-113833 GCA_013396995.1 Dicaeum eximium | reverse complement strand
CTCGCGAGAGCCGCGCGCCAGCGCCGCCATCTCGGCTGAGGGCAGCGCCCGGCCGGGGCTGCTGGGATGTGCCCAGAGCACCTGGGATGTGCCCAGAGCCCGCGCTCAGAGCCCTCGGGATGTACCCGGAGTCCCTGCTCAGAGCCCCCGGGATGCGCCCCGAGCCTCTGGGACGTGCCCGGAGCCCCTGCTCAGAGCCCTCGGCATGTGCCCGGAGCTCTCGGGGTGTACTCGGAATCCCTCCTCAGAGCCCTCGGGATGTGCCCGGAGCCCTCGGCATGTGCCGGGAGGCCCTGCCCGGAGCCTCTGGGATGTGCCCGGAGCCCCTGCTCAGAGCCCTCGGCATGTGCCCGGAGCCCCTGCTCAGAGCCCTCGGGATGCACCCCGAGCCCCCGGGAGCCCCCTCATGCTCCGCTCCATCCTGCTACAGTCCCACTATCTCCCCGTGTCTTTTCCCCTCCCAGTACGGCGAAGCTCTCAGGGAATATTTCAGGAAAAAACACCTTTCCCCCGCACTGAAAGCGTGCGGCCATCAGCTGTGCCGTCTGGATGGGCAGCAGGCTGACAGCGTCTTCCCCTCGAGAAAGGGGTTGGAGGCACATTTGTCACTTTAACACTTGTCACACTTCCCACAGCTAGTAACACCTGCTCGTGCTGTGTGCCGTGTATTTTAAATTCCGAGCACGATGCTGTGTCTCGTGGGTGCCCAGCCCGGATCTCGGGGAGCTGCTGGAATTGCTTTTCACTCCTGCAAGGAGTGTTGGTGTCTCACAGCCCCAAGGGCAGCGCCTTCCCAGGGGTTTGTTCCAAGCCAAACCTTGGATTGCCGAAAAATTCCCTTCAGGAGCCTCAGAATATACAGGTTTTAATGGTTGGTGATCTTGTATCGAGCCTGAAAATGTACAGGTTTCAATTACATCATAATCAGAATCGCAGACTGGTTTGGGTTGGAAGGGACGCTAAAGCTCACCCAGTTCCAATCCCTGCCGTGGGCTAGGACACCTTCCATTGGTGTTATTCCTTATTCTGCAATTTCTACCGCTCGTACAACCCCCCACAGCCTCAGATCATGGAAAGAAGGGACATACGGGCCGTAATTCCCTGTCATTCCCTGTGTGGAGCAGCACAAGCTCCTCCTCTGCAATTAGTGGGGGCAGCGCTCGTTAATTAAGGCTTTGTGTTTGTGCTCCACGTGATCCAAAGTCGTTTTTTCCCCCCGGTAGCTTCTCCTGGGGTTTGCAGAAGGATGAGGATGGTTTATAAGGTTGATAATAAACGAACTGGACATCACTTAGGGGACTTTGCAGCACTGCACAAAAGGTACCTGTGGAATAGGTAGAATAATGCAGCTGTTCCTCCAGCTCTTCTCATCTCCACATCCTTATTTCTTCCCTCATTTTTTATTTTTGCCTTGTGTTTTTGCACTTTCCTTTGGGAAGAGGAGGAAGCTGCATTGCTCAGCCAGGCACTGCCACCCTCACAGCTTCTCCCCAGACTTGTGCCACAGGGATCAGTGTGAGCGGGAATCCCAGGGAATAAAGAGAGCTGACTTCTTCCAGGGATCATTTCCCAAGTCATAGGTGGGTTGTGCCCGTCTTCTGTCTGAAATCTGCATTTATTGAGCCTGAGGAGATGAGGCAAAGGGAGGTGTCACAAGAAAATAAACAGAGAGCGAGGCCACGGTGTGAAGCTTAGATAATGCACTTTGAGTACATCAGAAGAAGCTGAATGCATAAAGACCCATCCAGATCAGAGATTAATTGGACTTAAAAGGGGCTATTCCACCTCTCCTCCAGCAAAAGGGAGGGAGGGAGATGGGATGCATGGATGGATGACAGAACTGGCACAGTGCAGGGAGTGTCCTGTACAAGGCCACCAAGGCAATGTCCTATCCTTGATTGAACTGCTGAGTACAGCCCACAGCATCTTCAGGATACCCATTTTTGCTATCATTTAAAGTCACATTTATTCCAGAATTTCCCTTGTACTACAGGAATGTGTAACTCTTTTGATCTTGCTCTGAGTTCCTTACATTGACATTGATTCTGCCATTCACTCTCATGCTGGACAAGCTTTGTACTGACAGAAAAGTGATTTTCTAAATGTAATTTGCAGTTTGCAGATCAGTTTGAAGCTCATCAGCTTACAGGAACAAGCAAGCTAAATTGTAGGTCTGGTCTGTTCCCCACCAAGCAATTCCTGTAAATCTCATTTTTATTACTCACTCCCCAGTTAGGAAGTGTTTAACAGGCAGATAAAATCTAACATGATAAATCCTTATCAACAAAACAGCGAAATCTTGCGTGATGTGGATGAAAATGACATTTTGGGGGGAGATGTTTGAGAAAAGAACAATTTCTTCATCTATTTTTACTGCAAGAAGAGTGGGAGGGGGCAGACACCCACACTGAGTGCCAGAGGGGCTGTTGCAGAGCCTTGTCTACAAGTGTTATCAGGAGAATGCTGCCAAAAATACCCTGAGATTATGAATTTAGATACAATTCCATCCCCAGCACCTGCCCAAACAGTGGCTCCTATAATTTGGGAAGCAGAGAGCCCAAGGAATGTGCAGGGGGTGCCAAGGCCAGCTGAAACACCAGCAGGAATTTGGCGTTTGGAGTTTGTTTTCCTCACTTGAGGGATAATCAAGAACGACCTGTCTCAAAAAAGCCTCAGGGAGAACAGACCCTGCCTATAGTTTAGAATTTTGACTGTCACAAATAGATTGTGAAATATCTTCCCAGAGAGGAGAAATACACAAGGAGCTTAATCCAGGGAATATGAGGCTGCTGAGAGGAATGAAAGCAGAGCTGGGCAGGGGCTCCTGTAGACTTTAACCCTTGGAACTCCCCTTGGCCCCACGGGATTTTGAAGTGGGTTTTGCTCTCCTGAGGTGGTGTCAGGGTCCTTGTGTGAGCACATCCCTGTGTGAGCTGGGCTAGGGAAGGTGTCCCTGACACAGCAGGGGCTGGATGAGCTTTAAGGTCTCTCCCAACCCAAACCAGTCTGCGATTCCGGGATTATAATTACAGCCTGTGCTGACAGATCTGAAATTATGCAGCTGAAGGTTTTGAAAGTAGCTCATGGAAAATAATCTGTTCTGTTTCTTCCACCTTCTCCTGCTGACATCCCTGGACAGTGATGATGTTAGTGCCATGAGTCTGGGGCAGTGCAGTGGTTGCTGGTGTTGTATTTCCATGCCATGGGATATCCAGGGATCTACCGGACCGAACACGATCAGCTCATCCCTTGTGCTGCTGAAGGAGTCCCACAGGTGCTGCCTCTGAGCGGATCCTGCTGCAGTAACACAAAATTCCAGTCTCTGCTCTCCCTTCCAGAGGTTTTACACCAGGCAGGGACTGTGATTGCAGCAGTGCCGAGCACTCAGCATGCAGCGCCCATCCCTCTCCTCCTCTCAATTCCCTACAATCAGGTGGAGCAATCAGGTGTCCTGGGTATTTTTAGCCTCCCTGGTTGTGTTGCTTTGCTTTGGATTAATGACCTGCTCCCCACGCTGTGCTGGGGCTCTGGGACAGGCCCCCCACCCTGCTCCCAGGCAGGAGATGTCATTAATTAAAGCATCACTTGCAGAGATGGAAAATCACTGAGGGGCTGTGAGGGAAGCAAAGGTTTGGTAGAGTTTTTTTCCCTTCACAGTTGCTGTGGCTGGATGGCTTTAATGAAAAGAAGATAAAATGTCATCTTAGTGGGTGTGATGGAATCACCTGACACTTGTATCCACTTCCAGCAGAGTCCAGGAAGAGAAGAACAGAGTTTCACTGTCACTCTTGGGGCTGAGCTGGATGATACATCCAGTTCATAGAACAAACAGATCACACAAGGAACTTCCTTCTCTGTTCCAGTCAACAGCCAGGAGCAAGTTGTGATGATCCTCAGTTTCAAAATGATTCAACAAGATTCTTCTTGTTTATTGTCTTGCAATTTGAGCTGCACTTCTTGTTTTTAACAATCTGATAATTCAGAGGTGTGGTTTGTATCCCTGAATGGGAGCAGCCTCCTGAGCATCCCAAAACACACTCACAGAAATTCTCCTTGCTGTCTAAACCTGAGCAAACAGACATCAATCTGGCTTTCCCAACGAGGCAGCTTCCTGAGAACTCACTGGCATGAACATTCATGGATTGGGAGTGGGAGGGAGGGCTGAGCAAGGCCAGAGCAGATGTGTTTACAGCTCCAGACAAATCTCTGCAGCTCAGGCAGTGCAGCATGTCTGTCACAGCTGCAGAGCACAGCCTGTCAGTCTCCAGCCCTCCTGGATCCCCCAGGACACGGAGCTGCTCTCCTCACCCCGCTGCCAAGTGCCAAAGTTGTCTCCTGGAACTCTTTTTTACCAGCTCCCATTGCACACTGGGCTCCCAGTTGGATTTAAGCCCTGCATGGATGAATGAGCCAATGACAGAGCTGGGAATTATTGTCTTCCCCTTGGCACTGTGCTGGATTTGGTGTCTTCTGTCTGCCACTGGCACCTCAAGAAAACCCCAGATCTTGCTGAACCAGCTCTAGAGAAGAGCAGGTGCGCTGCAAGAGTCCGATCTTCCTCCAGTGCAAGACCTGATCTACAAACTCAAGTGATCCTGTGCATTCCCGAGACTGAATGGAATTTCCTCTGCAATCCAAACATGTTCCAGGGTCTTAAACTCTTTGTTCCAGCGCACAAAGCTCTGACCCAGTCAAGCTTGTTAGCAGTGGCAAATTTACTCCTAACTGCTTTTCTTTGATGCAGTGGAGTTGTTCTTTTTGTCGAGACAGGCATCACTTCCTAGTGACAAAGGGTGGATTATCTGCCTCTCAGCAAGATATCAAAACCTATCCCAGGGAATTCGATGTGGGCTTGGGAGAGCTGTGGAAAACATGCCAAGAACTGCGTCATCCAGGAGGGAGAGCAGCGATGGGACTGAAATACAACATGGTTTTAGGATGTTCATGGCATCTGCAGAGCTGAGCTGGTGTTTGGTGACTGCCAGAGAGGGATGGAATTCAGGATTGGAGCAGGCTCCAGCTTTACTTGGCTGCAGACAGAATCTCCTCTGGGCTTTTCCCCTGTCATCCTTAGGAAATTGTTTTTTCCCCTTTGTAATGAAGCTCAGATTTCAGGATCTGTGTATATCCCTGTGTGCAGGATATTTCAGTGAGAAAATTGGCTCGACCTTTTCCTCAGGCCCGGATTTCATTCCTAGGTAAACAGAGGGGCTTTTGAGCAGAGCTTCTTGTTAGACAGCAAATTAAGGAGAGGTGTCCCTGGGGCTTGCAGTGGGAAAAATACTTCGGAATTCAGGTTGCTGTCTCTCCAAGAGCCTCCTTCTCCATGTTGTGCCAATCTGTGGGTTTGAGTCTCTTGTTTAATTACAGTTCTAATCATCTTACTCATGCTTCATTTCTCACTGTAAATAAAAGGAATTATAGGCTGCATTTCCCTTTTTTCTTCCAAGTGGCTGAGTAAATTTGCCCCTTTTTGAGAAGTGACCAATTATTTTATTGTGAAATTGTGCTCACCCAGTACACATGGCTGGGCTGAGTCAGCCCAGGGTCAGGGGAGCACCTGTGGGCACAGAGGGACAAGTACAGGGTGTTTGTCACCAGCAGCGTGTGGAGGGGTCAGGCTCTGAGTGAAAAAGGACAGCAAGGTGACTTTGTCCTCACCCAGTAAAACCAAACACACCTTGGTGAAACCTTTGCTGGCTTAATCCATGGGGACAATGGCAGCTTCAAGGGAAGGCAAACTGAACATGGATGTTTTTCCTGCTGTTTCCAAGAGGAGCCCACTCATCCCTGATCCCGAAGGTTTCCCTGATCTTTCCAGAGTCAGCTGCCCTGAGCCATGTCTGCCTGTTCCAGAGGGGCAGAGGGCTTTGTTAGGTTCCATTTCCCAGGAATACCATCCCAGAACTTCCATGCTACCTCTGCTCACTGCTGACAGGGTCAATTAATGGAAGTGTAATAATTACCGACAATAAAGTCTGGGGAATGCATGAGGAAGGAAAGTTGCCACAAGATGAGCTGTGCTGCTGGGCCTCACAGCCCTGAAGCTGACATCCCCTTCAGGAAATCCATTATTGCCTTGAGTGTGAACAATTCCTTATGCTCCTTGTGCTCTCCTATTACACCTTTATTTTCTAACATGCACATTTCTGGATTGCATTGATTGCTTTTGGCTGTGAGACTCAAACCAGAGCAATCTAAAGACAGAGAGGAAGAACATCAAGCCTTAAACAGCCATCCCAGCCATCCATCAGTGTGTCCCAGGGCCAGTTTAATGTGCCCCAGTGGGATGCCAAGCTGCCACCCCTTCTCCAAGGCCATCAGCTGGGACAGCAGTGGATTCACCAAGAGCCAAGATTTGATTGCAGTTTGGGAGTCAATAAGCAAAAAAAGCTTGGCTGGGGAGCTCGTGACAAGCAGTGATTTCTCTCAGTCCCTGTGTGACTCAAACCCCATCCATCACCACCAGAGCAGGAGCACGGCGCTCTGGGGAGCAGGGAGGATGTTCTGCCATGTCCCCTTGGGTTGAAGTTTTGGAGTTTTTTTTATGATTTATGAGGATTTTATGAGGATTTTTCTTTCTAGAATCAACTCTCCTGTGCCATGGCCAAGGAAAGATGTGCATAGAGCATCAGCTCCCTGATCCTGGGGCAGCCACATCTCCAGAGGCTGCTGGAGCTGTTTTAGGAGGTCGTGAGGTGGGGTCAGTCCTTTGTCCCTGTAACAACTGACAGCACAAGGGGAAACACCCTCAGGTTGCACAGGGGAGGATTAGATGGGGTACTGGGGAAAATTCCTTCCTGGAAAAGGCTGTCCAGCCGTGGCACAGGGCAATTGTGGAGTCCCCATCCCCTGGAGGATTTAAAAGCTGTGTGGATGTGACACTTGGGGACCTGGCAGTGCTGGGGGATGTTGGACTCGATGTTCTCAGAGAGCTTTTCCAACCTGAATAATTCTGTGACTCTCTAACCTCAGTTTCAGTTCCTGAGTTAAGGAGCAGCTGGCAGAGCCCAGATTTGCCACGGCTGCTGGTGGTGCCAGGAATGCCACCAGTGCTCCAGAGTGTGCTCAGAGCTCCCTGTGCCAGGGCAGGGCAGGAACTGCCCACACAGCTCTGCAGACTCACCCCTGCCCTCATCCAGTGCCAGGGCTCCACAGCGCCTGGCCCAGCATCATCAGCCCTTCCTGGCAGCATCCTCCTGTGGGGACAGTGCCAGTCACTCTGGTGACACTTCTGCAGCTGGGAAATGTCAGCCAGCTGAGACTCAGGCTAATTCCTGTGTCACATCTGCCTCCCCCAAGCACATGAAAGCTGCCTCGTTAGTTCTGCTGTTCTGCCTGTCTCTGCCATGCCTCCCTGTCCCTGTCCCTGTCCCTGTCCCTGTCCCTGTCCCTGTCCCTGTCCCCATTCCCCACCCTTTCACTGCTGCAGGTGATTTCTGCCTGACATTCCAGCAGAGCTCAGGGATTTGTTACAGCACCAAAGAGGAGCTTTGTAAAATAAATGGGGAAATAAAATCCCACCCCAGAGTTCCAGCTCCATTATGTGCCAGTAAATCCCCATCCCAGCACAGATGGACTCACCTCATGGATATTTCTCCATGCTCAGCCCACACATTGATGATTAAAGATTTGTAGACCAAACTCTGCCCTACATTTCAAATGTTCAACCCCGCCACTGTCAGGGGAGGTTTCAGCGGGAACAGGATCTGAAAACGCCGGAATTTCACTTCTGGGTTTGCAGTTGAAATTCCTGTCACCCACATCAGGCAAGACAAAACAACTCCAACCTGGTATTTTCTGGCCTTGGTCTTTCTAGAGGGCTCGTAGGAGAAAAAGGAAATAAATTTGCCATTGCTGGGACAGGTAAAAATACATGAACAAAGAACAAAATATTTTTATCTTCTCTATCAAAGAAATGAAAGATTTCAGGCCAAACCTTCAGCTGGTTATTAATCAAGTTGAGAAGTTTTATGTCAGGTGAGGAACTGCCCTTTCAATTTTCCCTTTGCTTGGGGACAGGGGTTTGTTCTGGGCTTGGCAGTGCTGGGGAACAGTCGGACCCTGTGGTCTGGGAGGGCTTTTCCAGCCTCAATAATTCCATGGTTCTGAGAAAGCCTCACAAGGCTCGTGGTGTTGGTTAAGAATACAGAGAGGTCCTTTACAAGCTGTGCACTCTGAGCATAGCTGGGGGTGGATCACTTCCCAACACCTTGGAGCATGGATCCAGATGGAAAATGGGGCTGGACGGGGCTGTTCCCCTGGACAACCTCTGTACCAGTGCTGGGGCTTTGTGTCCAAGGCACAACATCTCCCCTTCCAAGGAGGGGGCTGACAATAAAAGCCGATTTTCTCATCTCTGAGTATTCCCCTGTGCACAGGAGCGCTGGGATCTCTGAAATCCGGAAATCCGTGTTTCCCAGTGCCTGGCACCCTCTGGTGTCAGAGGGCTCTCAGGGAGGATTTTATTGCTCAGGCACAAGGGCAGAGCTGGGCTTTTTGAGAGGAGTTTCTTTTGGCACTGAAGTCACTGCTTGAACCTGTCCTGGACCCCTCAGGCTTGTGGTGGGTCTTGGCAAGATCCTGGAACCGACCAAGATCCGATCTCTGCTCGGAGCATGGCAGAGCCTCCCTGGACAGGCTGAAATCAGAGACAAATCCCAGTGAAAGTGCAGATTTTCAATTCCTGGAGTGTTCACTGATGAAATTCAGGGATCTGAGTTAACCCCTCAGGACAGACACCCTTCAGGTGGCTGGAGGGGGAAGGGCCACAGCCCTGAACATGGGATAGACTTCAAAGCCACACTTTAAACGCTCCCCTTCTTTTCTGATTATTTTGCATTATATCAGAGATTGGTGGGAGGAGGAGAAGGGCTTTGAGCAGGGAATAAAGTAACACATGAGAACTGCTCAACGACTTAATCTTTGAGGATTCAGTCCCTTATCTCTGGGCCAGCTGGGGAGAATAAAACACTTTTCTTGGCTTTAGATGAAAATGAAAACATCACTTATAGTAATAATGGTCAAGCTGAAAGAGGCTCAGAGGTTGAGGTTTGCTCTGATCAAGTATCCTGAAATACCAGTGCTCTGAACCTCTTGGTTGAACAGGACAGGAAGGACACTTTGGTTTTCCAACATTTTCTGTTGTTCCCTGGGCATAGGAATATAATGAAATGTGGCCATTTTGCTTCCTTTTCTACTCAAAATCAATCAGATTTTATTTTCATGGCCATGGAACAAAAATTAAAATACAGTAAAAACACCAAGTGAACTGAACTTTTCTAAATTTCTTAAGATATTTGTGGGCACAGTGTGGTGAACTGTTGGCCTTAAATATTTCCTTTTGCCTAAATTCCACGTGCTCAGTTTTACTGGACATGGCAGAGCTTGTGGTTCCATGACTTCCCAGCTGCTTTTCCTTCCCGAGCTCACTGCTTTGTGTTCACATGGCTCTTGTCAGGACATTGGAGATCCCCAGATCCAAATTCATCTCTGGTGTAACTTTGAGGGAAAAGGAGAGAGGGGAACCAGGAAAATATTTGATTCCTGTGGTATCCCAGGTTTTGTAGCTTGTTGAGTCCTGCTTTTATTCCAGCCTGGATGGTGGGGCTGGAATGCAAAACAACATCTACATTGCCAGGGTTTGCCCAGGCTTTGTTTTGGGAGAAATCAGGATAAACAGCCTGGAGAGAGGGATCTGCAGCCTCCTCAAGCCCAGTTTCATGTTTCATCCCCACTGGTCATTGCACACTGAGTGTTTTATTCAGAGCTGCTCTTTGTTATTCTCTATGTCTGTCTTGCAGCTCTGGGATCCTAAATCTCCATTTGTGGCACCACTTTGTTCCTTGTTTAAAAAGAAAAGCAATTTAGCAAAGCTTCTCCATTATCCCATCTTCTTTTCTTAACACAACTGTGAAGGATGTGTTCCTGCATGAAATTAGCTGGTAATTTTCTTGTCTTAATTTTCAGTGTTTCAAGTGTTCTTAGGAGCAGCCTGCCAGACTTCCAACATATTGTTATGGTTATCACCTTGATAAATATAACCCAGTTCTGTCTGCTCTCTCCTCTCTCTGAGTCTTCCCTGCTGACATTTTCCTCTCAAGAAGTTTCTTTTCTTTATTTCCAGCATCTCCACAGCCTTTTCCTCAGCCAGTTTCCAAAATCTTCATGACTGCTCTTCACCTTTTGCTCTAAGGATGCTCGGTGCAGTCCCCTGCCAGCTCACAGAAAGCCTCCAGCTTGTTAAAGCTTCAGTGAAATTGGATTTTTCTGCACTTTCCACTACCCTGATTGAGAGAAGGTGCCTGTAACTACTCCCAGCTCCTCCTCCAAGGCATCTCTGCTGTGCTGGCAGCTGCAGCTCACACTGAGCTGATCCACAGCCCCACTGTTCCATCGAACAGCTCCTCAGGAAATCATTCCTGGGTTATTTTCCAGCACCTTGCCAGCTCTCCAGGGACATCCAGGGAATGCACACACAGAAATACAAATTAATTTGCTCTTCTCCAGCCTAACAGTCCCAGCCATGCTCTGGAGAGCCCCAGTGCTGCAGAGAGCTGGAGTTCAGCACAATTTGAGCTGTCAGGGTCCTCTCAGAGCCTTGAGTTCAGCTGCAAAGCCAAGCTGTGGCAGCAGTGTTTGACACTCAGCTCAGCAATCCTGCTGCAGGAAAATTCAGCAGAAAATAATCAGAGCCCAAGGGTCAGAGACTCAGCCAGTTCAGAGCTGGAGATTCTAAGAGCAGATTTTCCTGGGAGATTTGCAGCATTTCAGGCTTCCAATCCTTTCAATTCTGGAGCAGCTGCATGTCAAAAAAGGAAAGAAAAAAACTTACGACTGCCTAACCAGAGAAAATCTCCAGCCCTGTTTGAAGTCCAAAGACGTTGAGGCAGCAAAGGTTTGGTTCAGCTCTGCCTGGGTTTGATTTTTGGTTCTGCCTGCAATGTTCAGCACCATCTGAACTTTCCAGAGCTTTCCATGGATATTACCAAAATCATCTGAAAACACTGAGAAAAATAAGAGTTTCTCTAACTTTCCAGTGTCTTTTTTATTGACTGCAAATCAGGCATTACTTTCTTCTTGGCCCAGGTTTGTGTGTGGCTGACAAAGTTCTAGCCTCTTCACAGACCCTGATACAAAACTTTTTTATTTATTTAGACATTTCTAGGAAATTAATGTTCATTGGTTCTAAGTCACATAATTCTCTTCATTAATCAGTATTAATTAATCATTAATCATCTGTTGTTTATTGATTTTTCTCTCTTCAAGCTAAGATGGGCACATTCTTTAGTCCTTCTGTCATTTTTAGCTCAGACAAGGAATTTCCAACTTTCCAGGCCTTAATCTCTTGTATCTTCTGGTTATTGCAACATCCTTGAAGGGTCATAAATTTAAGATCCCAGATGTCCAACCTTCACCTCCCTTTGGCTCTGCTGATTGAAGCTCATCAGTGTTAGTTTTAGTAGATTGAAGGTTTTAGTGATTTAATGATCAGTGTAACAACAAGAGTCAGTGAAAAAACTGAATTGGTACTGGCTAACAGTGAGCATGGCTTACCATTAATTAAAACAACTCATTAAAAGTTAGTTAATTTCCAGCACAGACAGAGCTCACCTGGTCCTTGCACAGAGTTCCAGCAGCTCCTGCTGCCTCCCAAAGAAGCCACCAGGACTCTCCTCTGGAAAATCAGGATTATTGTGTCTGAACTATGCAGAGAATTGAGGTGAACATTCCCAAATCCCCTGGGGAAATCTCCATCTCCATCAGCTCTGCCACCACCTGGGAGAGGTGTGGGGCTCCTCAGGAGAGGGCCCTGAGCTGGGCAGCCTTTGGGAAGAGCCCAGCAGAGAGCACAGGAACATCTGGTGGGGTTAAATCCATGGATCTGAGCACAGGAACATCTGGTGGGGTTAAATCCATGGATCTGAGCACAGGAACATCTGGTGGGGTTAAATCCATGGATCTGAGCCACCACCTCTGTCCTCCTCTCTTTGCTGAGGATGAGCCCCCCCACCTCCAGTTTATTCCCTGTTTCCCTGCCCAGCCAGGTCTGATTCTCTGTTCACATTGAGCCTCTCTCCACTCAACAATTCCCCTGAAAAATCCCGATTCTAGACCCGGCTTCTGCAGGGAAGGCGGAGCAGCTGCACATCAGGACGTTTTCAGTTTGTGCTTGGAGAATAACAGGAATTTTTAATCACCTTCCTGCCTACATCAAATTGACAGGAGGGGAATGTGCATTTACCTAAATAAAAGAAACAAGCGTCACATGGATAAAAGGCTTCTCTCCAAGCACTATTTCCATGGCAATGTGTCGATTCCAAGCTCCAGCTGTTTTGGCTGCAGGGGCACTGGCAAAGGTAACAAGGTTGTTAATTATGAAACCATCACTGTCCTCTCATGCAAATCAGGCTGGATTTGGTTTAAAACCTCCCCAAAGCTGGCAGAGGACAAGTTTGCAAAATTTCACCCTGGCAGCTGCAAGCAAAAAAAAGCTGAGAGTGACAGAACAGCAGGAATTTGGGAAAAAATTGGGAAAATTCTTCCTGATTTCACGTGGTAGTTCACAGCCATCATCCCAATATCCATGCAGCCCTTTTGATCCTGGCAGAACTCAGAGGAAGTCCCAAGTTATGTAAGGATGCATGATTTTCTATACAATTCTATGTGTTATTGTACAGTTTTATACTCGATTATACATCTGCTCCTGTGGTGGTTAAATGGACATTGCAGCACACCATGGTCCGTGGCAAAATAAAGGTGAAATGTTTTGAAATGGGGAAAAAATGGCCCCTGAAACACACACAGAAAACTCTCACAAAGCTACCCAAACACACTCTGACGCTGAACAGGAGCTCTCCATTTAGTTTCCAGGATTTTATCCCTGCAAAGCGAGGCAGGATAGTCCCATGGAAGGCAAATAATCCACATTGTTGTGCATGCAGAGAGAGGTGACCAGCCAGGGCAGGCAGCAAAGTGTTAATGGAATTCACCTCCAGGAACCTCCTGCATCTGAATTTCTGCCTTGGCAGGAGGCTTTAAACTCCTTTAACCTGGAAAATAGAAGGAAATAATTGCATCCTGTTATCTTCACTGAGGCCCATTTTCTTCTGAGCTCTGACCAGCTCTGAGCACTTGGAGGAGCCTGGCTGAGGCTGCTTTTCCCACAACAACAAATAATGAAATTTGGTTTTTAGTCTGGGCTGAGAGAGCTGGGGTTGGATATGGGAATGAA
This sequence comes from Dicaeum eximium, assembly GCA_013396995.1. Lineage (NCBI taxonomy): Eukaryota > Metazoa > Chordata > Aves > Passeriformes > Dicaeidae > Dicaeum > Dicaeum eximium. Next base: position 100,599 of record VWZP01004610.1, on the reverse strand, counting down.
CCAGGATTTACCTGAACAAATGGAGCTTTGGACTTGCAGCATCACGTCAGTGACTTGGTAGCTCACCTCTCACCCCTGGCTGCCTGGAAATACTTCAGGATTTCCTGAATCATTCCCAGGGATTTACAGGATTAGTCTCACACAGGCAGCCAACCTTACAACAGGGCAAAGGCACATCCCAATGTGTCTCTACTTCCAAACATTCAACAACTCTGAATCCAAGGATCTCTTTAATGAGGACTGCCAAAAAGTCAAGTGATGCACAAGAGGTGATGAGCAACTCATGTCTTAAGCAGGTTGAATTACAACTGAACCTACAGCATAGTTAATAAAGCAGAAATGCACAAGCTGTTATCAAATATTAAAACAAAAACCATCAGAAAGGAAATAATTTGGTGCAAATCTTTTTTAAAGTTGGCATCCCTGGACAGCTTCCCTTAACAATCAATGGCAACACTCCTGAAAAAATCCTGTGGGCCCAGCTTTTGTGTACATTCAGTGTTTTGGGGTCTTCAAAGCAGCCTCCAGACAAGGATCCTGGGAATCCAGAAGCACTTGGCCTTGGCAGAGGGCTGTGAAAGACCCCAAACCGTCTGGGTTTAATTTTAGTTGGGAGCTGAAAAGGTCACCACCATTCCTGTGCTGCCAGGGGGGTCTTTGGAATATTTTCAGGTTGTACTGTGTAGATGAAACTTCTGGAGATCTTAAAACAGACGTTTTGTCTCCCCTGACCCACGGGGTTTAACTCCCTGTGCAGGGAAAGCAGAAGTGTCAAAGACCCTTTCAAATTTTCACCCTCCAGTTCTTCAACTACAGAGACAGAAACCAGACCAACTTAAAGCTTTTAAGATTATTTTTTCCTACCTTTTCAGATGAAAATCTTCTTTATATTTATGTCATGGATTATCCATGTTAACCAGGTAAAAATCACCTTGAATCAGTTACACCTCAGAGCCCACTAGGAGCCGATTATCCCTGTCTTTTATTCCTGCTCTAGAAATTTGATTTCTCGCTTGTCACCATGTGTTGTTTCCAGTTTGACACTGAAGGAATTAAATTTTGGCACCGGGGATTTCCATATCCTGCTTCCCTACAAGTGAAAATGTCCAAGCGGTTCTGTGGCATTTCCAGCAGGAATGGGTGGTGGGAATGAAGGAGGGAAATGAGGAAGGTGCGGGAACGAAAGCGGGAAATGCGGAAGGTGGAGCTGGAGTAGCTGCGAATGGTTTTCCATTAGCGGCTCCTTTGTTGTTGTAAAGAGGGGATTAGGGCAGGTCCAAGCCAGGGGACAAAACCTCCTGCCCCAGAGCTCAGGCGGTGCCTCGGGGTCTGCCCTTCCCTAAATGACCGAGCAAATCCAGAGGGCAGCGGGCGGTGACTGCCCACGGCTGTGAGCTGTGCCCCGGTGCTGCTGCTGCTGCTGGCCGGGGCTGTGCCCGGGCAGGGGAGCTCTGCCCGGCCGGGCTGGCGCTGGCACCGCCAGCGGCTTCAGTGCCCTTTCTAGAGCGCTGCGCCGGCGCTGCGGCCGCTGTGCCCGGCCCTGTACCTGTGTCCAACCCCTGTGCCCGGCCCTGTACCTGTGTCCAACCCCTGTGCCCGGTCCTGTACCTGTGTCCAACCCCTGTGCCCGGCCCTGTACCTGTGCCCAGCCCTGCCCCTCTGCCAGCCCTGTATCTGTGCCAGCCCTGTACCTGTGTCCAGCCCCTGTGCCCGGTCCTGTACCTGTGCCCAGCCCTGCCGCTGTGCCCTGCCCTGTACCTGTGTCCAACCCCTGTGCCCGGTCCTGTACCTGTGCCCAGCCCCTGTGCCAGCCCTGTACCTGTGTCCAGCCCCTGTGCCAGCCCTGTACCTGTGTCCAGCCCCTGTGCCAGCCCTGTACCTGTGTCCAGCCCCTGTGCCAGCCCTGTACCTGTGTCCAGCCCCTGTGCCAGCCCTGTACCTGTGTCCAGCCCCTGTGCCAGCCCTGTACCTGTGTCCAGCCCCTGTGCCAGCCCTGTACCTGTGTCCAGCCCCTGTGCCAGCCCTGTACCTGTGTCCAGCCCCTGTGCCAGCCCTGTACCTGTGTCCAGCCCCTGTGCCAGCCCTGTACCTGTGTCCAGCCCCTGTGCCAGCCCTGTACCTGTGTCCAGCCCCTGTGCCAGCCCTGTACCTGTGTCCAGCCCCTGTGCCAGCCCTGTACCTGTGTCCAGCCCCTGTGCCAGCCCTGTACCTGTGTCCAGCCCCTGTGCCAGCCCTGTACCTGTGTCCAGCCCCTGTGCCAGCCCTGTACCTGTGTCCAGCCCCTGTGCCAGCCCTGTACCTGTGTCCAGCCCCTGTGCCAGCCCTGTACCTGTGTCCAGCCCCTGTGCCAGCCCTGTACCTGTGTCCAGCCCCTGTGCCAGCCCTGTACCTGTGTCCAGCCCCTGTGCCAGCCCTGTACCTGTGTCCAGCCCCTGTGCCAGCCCTGTACCTGTGTCCAGCCCCTGTGCCAGCCCTGTACCTGTGTCCAGCCCCTGTGCCAGCCCTGTACCTGTGTCCAGCCCCTGTGCCAGCCCTGTACCTGTGTCCAGCCCCTGTGCCAGCCCTGCCGCCCACCTGGGCCAGGGGCACTGCCCACGCCCGGGACACCTGTGCCAGGTAAGCACCTCCAGCCCCAGGCACTGCTGCCTGTGCTCCCCGGGCATCCTTCCCCTGTGGCATTGGCCACCTCCAGCCCTGGCCCGCCTGGCACGGCGTTTGTTTGTGGCCAGAGCTGCTCCGGTCCCTGCTCTGGGAGCAGGGAATAACTTGGGGGGTTCCACTCAGTTTTCTGTCAGTTCTCCTCCTGGAAAAGCCTCGGAGCTGCCACCGAAGGGAGCTGGGAGTGGCTGTCCCTGCCACGTGTGAGCACGGGTGTCACTGCCCTGCCAACACCTCTTGGCGCTGAGCTCCAGTTCTGCCCTGCAGCCCTCAAACCCCGAGCCAGAGGGAACCCAGCACCAGTTCCAGCCCTAATTGTAAAACTGGGTTGCCAGTGTGAATTTCTAACTCGTGTACAATTAAATTGTGACAGCCGAGGGCTGGAACAGCTCCTGCCTGCAGCACTGGCTGCTCTGAGCCTCTGCATTTCAGTTTTCTCTCAAGCTGCCACAGCAATTGCCAGGTTTAACCTTCTTGCTGCAGCAAGAGAAGAGTTGAGAGTACAACTACCCTGCCAGCCCTGTACCTGTGTCCAGCCCAATAGAACCTGGAACCCCGTGGAGATGGGAATAGAACCTGGAACCCGCCCACGGGAATGGGAATATCAACTGGAATCACCACTGGAATGGGAATATAACCTGAAACTGCCACAGGGATGGGAACCCCCAGGGGAATGGGAATAGAACCTAGGACCCCCAAAGGAATGGGAATAGAACCTGAACCCCACGGGAATGTTTGGCTGATGTCCCTTTGCCCTGCAGTGCCTGGGTCCCTCCTGGTCGGTTCTGTGTTTGTGGCATTTGTTGTTGGCGGTGCCAAAATCCGGGCATGAGGGGCAGCCAGGTGGGCTTGGGGCTGGCCAGACGTGGCTCCTGGAAGCTGATGTCCCCTGTGCCCTGCCCAGCTCCGTGGGCAGTGCCCCCCAGAGCAGCGGCCCCTGTGTGGTTCTGTCCCCTCCTGTGCCAAGGCTGGTTCCAGACCCTCGGTTCTCCCCTGCCAGCTCTGCCACAGCTCTCACACCCCTCTCGTGGCCACCACAGGATCCCTGCTGACCACACTGTCCCCAGGGCTCCTCTTTTCCTCAAAACCAACGGACACAGGGCCAGCACTGTCCCCGTTGGGATGACACCAGATGACCCCGTGCTGTTCCCAGCCGTTCATGTCTGAGAGTGCCTCACTCAGCTGGATCCCACCTCACCACCAGTTCTTTGGGACCAAATGGAAGACTTTCAATTGGGCAACAATTTTGTGCCTCGATTTTGGCTTTTTACAGCTCTGAAGGTGCCATTTTAGACTTATTGTTGCTTCTTGGGCTTTTAACTTGGATGAGGAGAGCCCACATTGTCAACAAGTGGCTCAAGGGTTGGTGTCATGGCAGAATTTTGGGTTCTTTGATCACGGGGCACCTTTTATGGCACCTGGGCTGCTGCAACTGGATGGGCTGCATCTCCCTGTTAAGGGCAGAAGAATTTTAGCTCATGAACTGGAAGAACTCATTGTGAGGGCTTTAAACTAGGTCTGAAGGGGAAGGGGATGCAGCTGGGCTGTCTGGAAGCAGACCCAAGGGTGATAAACCTGAGTTAGGGGTGAAATCAGCCCAGCTGAGGTGCATGTACACCAATGCATGCAGCATGGGCAACAAGAAGAGCTGGAGGCCGTGGTGCCACAGCAGAGCTGTGATGTAGTCACCATCACAGAAACGTGGTGGGATGAGTCAAACAGCTGGAGCACTGCCCTGGATGGCTACAAGCTCTTCAGGAGAGACCGGACAGGGAGAGGAGGTGGAGGGGTGGCCNCCTTGTTCTTGTAGGTGACTTCAATCTGCCAGGCATTGAAGTCACCTACAAGAACAAGGGCTGCCAATCCTGACATTTTTAGAGCATATGGAGGACAACTTTTTGTCGCAGCTGGTGGGTGAGCCCAGCAGGGGAGGGACTATTTTAGATCTGTTGTTTTCAAACAGAGATGGGCTGGGGGGTTATGGGGTGGTTGGAGGCTGCCTGGGGCACAGTGATCATGAAATTACAGAGTTCTCAATATTTGGTGATATCGAGAGGAACGTCAATAAGACTTTTACGCTGGATTTCCAGAGGGCAGACTTGGGCCTGTTTAGGAGACTTATTCAGAGAGTTCCTAGGGAAGCAGCCCTTAAAAACAAAGGAGTTCTGGAAAGGTGGGTGTGCTTCAAAACAGAGATCTTGAGGGCACAGGAACAGACTGTCCCTGTGTGCTGAAAGACAAGTTGAGGAGGTAAACATCCAGCCTGGATGGGCAAGGAATTTTTGAAGGAACTTAGGAATAAAAGGAGGATGTATCATCTTTGGAAGGAGGGCCAGGTCTCTCAGGAAGTATTTAAGGGGGTTGCTAGGGCACCTTGGAAAAAAATTAGGGAGGCTCAGTTCGAACTTAATTTGGCAACTTTTGTAAAGGATAATAAAAAATGTTTTTACAAATACATTAATGGCAAAAGGAAGGGTAAGACCAACCTCTGATCACTATTGGATGCAGAAGAGAACTCAGTAACTGCAGATCAGGAGAAGGCAGAGGTGCTTAACGACTTCTTTGCCTCTTTCTTTAGTGGGAAGACAGATAACTTATCTTCAGGACAACTGTCGGAGCAGAATGGGCCCCCTGTTATCCAGGAGGAGGCAGTCAGAGAACTGCTGATCTGCTTGGATGTTCATAAATCCATGGGAGCAGATGGGATCCACCCCAGGGTGATGAGGGAGCTGGCAGATGAGCTTGTGAAGCCACTCTCCATCATTTACCAACAGTCCTGGCTCTCTGGGGAGGTTCCAGATGACTGGAAGCTGGCCAACGTGACACTGTCTTGGTTTTGCAAGACAGGTGTCTGCTAGGGAAGGCAGAAAAGCCTCCCTTGGCACGGGGAATGTAAACCCTCTCTCTCCGAGTGATTAGAATTTGAAATTAAGGGGCTCTCAGACAAAGATATGGGGATAGGAAAAACAGCTCTTTACTGATATATATGATAAAACAAACAACACCAACTACGGCATTAACACCAAACAGAACCGAACCCAGTGACGCCACTCGGCTGCGGCACCTTCCCCGCGGTGCAGTTCCGGTCACGGCCGGCAGGGGCGCTGGCGGCTCCTGGTGCTCAGGGCAGGTGCGGTGATCCCCACGCGGCT
>VWZP01004610.1:29505-94249 GCA_013396995.1 Dicaeum eximium | reverse complement strand
TGCTGCACCCAGCTGGGGACAGTCACCAGTGGTGTCCCTCAGGGCTCTGTGCTGGGGCCAGCTCTGTTCAGTATTTTTATTAATGACATGGATGAGGGAGTTGAGTCTTTCACCAGTAAATCTGCAGAGGACACTGTGCTGGGAGCATGTGTCGATCTGATGGAAGGTAGGAGGGCTCTGCAGGGAGACCTGGAATGGTTGGATGGATGGGCAGAGTCCCAAGTCCTGCACTTTGGCCACAAAACTGAGCTGTGTCCAGTTCTGGCCCCTCAGTTTGGGAAGGACGTTGGGACGCTGGAGCGCGTCCAGAGGAGCCAACGAGGCTGGTGAGGGGCTGGGAACGCAAACCCTGTGAGGAACCACTGAGGGAGCTGGGGGTGTTCAGCCTGGAGAAAAGGAGACTCAGGGGTGACCTTATCACTCTCTGCAATCCTGAAAGGTGCCTGTGCTCAGCTGGGGTTGGGCTCTGTCTCCAGGCAGCACTGACAGAACCAGAGGACACAGCCTCAACCTGCATCAAGGGAAATACAGGTTGGATGTTAGGAAGAAGTTTTTCACAGAAAGAGTGATCAAGTATTGGAATAGCCTACCCAGGGAGGTGGTAGAGTCACCATCCCTGGGTGTGTTTAACAAAGCCTGGATGTGGCACTGGGTGCCAGGGTTTAGTTGAGGTGCTGGGGCTGGGTTGGACTCGATGATCTTGGAGGTCTCTTCCAACCCAGTGATTCTGTGATTTTATTTTAATATGAGATCCTGAAGCCTGTACACCTGCTCAAGGACTGAGTGAAGCTGTAAAAAGGCACTCCAGCCTCCCCTGGTCCTTTCATGCTGCCATGCCACGTTCTGGGGACATTTCAGAGGAGTTGGGCTCAGTTTCTGTGGCTGTCACTGCTCAGCAGCTTGGGACAGGGCAGTGACTTCTTGGGTATTTTAATTGTGGGGTGGTAAAGCAGGACTGGACTTAACCCCTCACTTCCAGCAGAAAATTGATGGTGAAACACTGCCCTGCCTCTCAGTGCTGCTAAAGGAGCAACTTTTATCCCTGATTTCACTAAAATGTAATTCAGTAAAGATGCTACACAAAGATAACAAACCACAAATGTGTTGCTTCCTCTCTTCCAGCAGCTTAGTGGGTTTTTCCCCTTTCTTTCCATAGCTGGACACTCCAAATGACTGAAGAATTAAAGGGTGAGGGAAGAACAAACTGAGATTCCAGGTGGTTTTCCTGAGGAGCAGCTCCTGGCTGCAGCCATGCCCTTCCCAGCGGGATATTGATGGGAAGAAGTTGTCAAAATCCACAAGTCACTGCTGGAGTGTTTTAACACCTCCTGCCAGCTGGGAATCCTGAGGGATTGGGTTGTTAAAAGGACTCCACAGGTGTCACTACCAGGAGCAGAGGCCTTAAAAATCTTATCTGTATAGAAGGAAATGCTGGAGCTTTCCCCCTCCTAGTGCTGCCTATCCAACAGCCGAGTGGAAAAATAAAAAGTTTGGAAATGTCTCCTGTAATTTTCTGGCATTCACAGACTTTGGATAAACAAATATGACCTTACACTGATTTATTTTACTTGAGAATGTTACATCAGAATTGTGGTGAGCATGAAGTCCTACAGTTGCACTCATATATCCAAGTGGCCTAATTTGTAGGGAAAAAGTCATAATTTGATAATTCCTGGCTCTTTCAGGGGGGTGAATCAGGAATGACCCTAAAGAAAGTGCCAGAAAGGGATGGGGATGAGGAGAGCAGCAGGATGACAGCAGAGGCTGCCTGCTCAGCTGCACTGCTGGTTTTGGGTGAGTATTTCCAGCAGAAGATGCTCAGCACCTCCTGTCACCTCCCCTGGGGCTGGTGAGAGCTCAGGTGTGGACATTCCCTGGGTGCTGAGCCCTGGCTGCCACAGGTGCTGCTGGAAACGAGGTCATTTACCCAGACACTGCATTGAGAATGTCCCCGAGCTGCTGAGGTCACCAGGCTGCCATGGAGAGGGTGCTGGGAGAGCTTAAAGGACAGGGAAAACCCCTGTCAGAGATAGCCCAGAGCTGCTGAAAGGCAGGGTGCCCTGAGCAGTTAGATAACTACTGGAACCAATTATTCAGAGATAATCTAACACAATTACTCAAGTTCCAATCACAAAAGAATTCAGGAGCAAAGATGCCCATCCAGCAACCCTGAAATTTGCCTGGGTAATAACAACAGAACAGGAAATCATATTTACATCAGTGCCACAACCACAGCAAATAAAAGCAATATTACATGTGTAGGGAAAGTGTTTGTGTCTCCTGGGTTATAAAACATTTTTTTGTCATTTGTACTCCTGCTTCTTCTGCTGAATAAACAATCCTGCCTGATTTCCCTGCTCCACATAATCTGTGCAAGCAAGTAATATTTTAATTTCCCCCCCCTCCCCTTTGCCTAGGAGGAAATCTTTCCTTTCTATTAGGAGATGGCTGCATGGGAATATTGGTCAATGATGTATGAAATGAGGGGAAGAGGGAGAGAGAAGCTGTCTGTAGGTAATTCAGATAGAGATTTATCTAAAATGACTAGATACTGCTAGATATTATTTCTGTGGGTTTAGCCCCTCCGTGAGGGCCATTTCACAAACCAGAGGAACAACATTGTTCTCACCTGATTTTGTGTGTACATCACTTCTTTCTGCTGGAGAGAACCAAACTGCTCCTGTGTGTCACAACTCCTGATGGGACAGCCCCAGGGAAATGTATTCCCCATTTCTTGGGAAAGGATCCCCATTTTGGGAAGAAGGAGCCTCTTTTTATCTCAGGAGGATCTGACTCACCTCAGCAGATGTGCTGCTGGTGCTGGGAAGTGCCCAGGAAGCCACAAATGTGGTTCAAGGTTGATGCTGAGAAGGGAAAAGAGACAGATTTGTTTGGGAAACATCCCAAAAGATGCTGGGACATATTCCAGCTTGGTCCCAACAAGGAACTGGGCTGGCAGCTCAGGGGGGACAGAACTGGGACAGGCAGTTGGGCTGAGGGATGGGAACTTGTAGGCAGGAGAGCCACAAAGCCTCCATTAACTCTGGCTTCTCTTGGATATCCCAGCCCTGGTTGTCCCTGGAGGCAGCACCTGGACAGAGGCACTCCAGGAGCTGAGCTCAGGCACCAACCAAGCTTTTACCATCAGCAGCCCTCAGAGATCTGCACCTCTTTGCCCCCCTCAGAAGGACATTTCACTGTCAGGCTCTTGGAGGAAGATAAACCTAAAAATGAAACTCTTTCCCCAGATTTTGTAGCATTTGTACAGTGCCAAGACTGCTGGGGTCCTGCTCCCTTTCCATCAGGCTCTAGGGAATAATTGCTACATATACTAGGCAGAAGTTTTAAAATATGAGCAAGATCAGCCTATTCTGAGCTCAGCTAAGCCCCAGATGATTGGCAATACTCTTCCTGTTCTACAGGGAACAGGCATTCCAAGGGTTTTAGCTATTTCAGACATCATCTCTTCCCACAAACAAAGGAACCTGGGTGGCAGAAAGTGCAAAATTTGAAAAATTAGGGCTGTTTAAAACATCTCTTAGCAACTCAGAGATACCCCAAAGTTACTGCTGCAGGAGAGCACTGGCGCAATGCTTGTGGGATTTCTGCTTTCCTTGGATCCTGATGAGGAATTTATAAGCAGATGCAGGCAACTCGACAGCCTTTATCTTTTTATCTCGCCCATTCTTGTTCAGATAATTGTCTAATCCTTATTTGAAACTCCCCAAGGTCTTTGCCTCAATAATTGCAGTTTCAGTCATGCTCTGGGGTTTGAAGAGCACAGCGTCTCCTACAAGGAAAATCCAGAGGATGTTCCTTTGTGGCTGGAATTCAGTCTGTTCCAAGACTCAGGGGCCTGTGGGTCAGCTGAAAACAGGAGAGATTTCAGCATTCATGGGCAAGGTGGGCATGCAGGGATGCAAACATGTCAGAGCTCCAGAGGCCATATGAAATGTTTAGGGAATTGCAGAGCCTGAAGGACACATGGTCCTCACCACTCCTTCCCTCACATAAAGAATGTCCCATTTTCCACAGGTCAGCAGTGAGTGCTCCTCGCTTTTCACTGTTCTGTGGAGAAAAGGGCTTTGAGTTTTACTGCAGTGAGGGAGGGTGGTGCTCAGTCTTGTTCTGCAGAGGTTAATTCCAGATGTGGGGTGGTCACTCAGTGCTTTGCAAACATTTCTCACTCTGCTCGCTGGAGCTTCCTTCAGATCCCAAAAGGAAAGGGCAAAGCACATTACAGTGAGCAGAGAGGAAAATGGGGAAAATCTGCCACAGCTTCCATCAAGGAAGGTTTTTTCTGAATCTTCTCCCCACTCAGGTGAGCAGGGATAACCATCCAGGAAGTTTAACCAAGTCATAATTTGAAGTCAAATAATTATAAATCCCTTGCTAAGGGCTCCTGAAAGCATTCCAGAGTCAAATGCTCTGCATTTCCTGGCTGCCTCCACAACAAGGACACTTCCCACTATCCCAGGTTGCTCCAAGCCCTGTCCAGCCTGGCCCCATCACCCCTCTTGGGCTAGAGAGGTGTTAAAGCACCTGAGCTCCTGGAGAGAAGGATCCTGGAAGGAAAGGGAAGGGAAGGGCTGGAAATTTGTTTACTGAATCTCAGCCTGAGGTGAGTTTTAGCTCTCTCAAGAGGCTTCAGCCACATAATTGCAAATAGCTATTTTAGCTGAACTTCATAACTCTGAATTGCAGTGATTAAACTGAAATTCCCAACCCAGACCTGCAGGAAGATGAGTCCTAATAACAACTGTTAAATCTCAATATCGCATTCAGGCACCTCAGTAATCTGTTTAAAAAAGCAAACATCTGCAATCCCATTATCAAGCAGCCCAGGGGCTGAGACCTCCCAAGTGGGTATGTTGGGAAAGAGAGAAATTTTGCTTAAAAAGGAAGCTTACCTCATCAGGATGAAAAATCTCAATCAAGGAAAGCAAAATGTAAAAGCTGTAAAATGGAAAGCTGTAAAATGGAAAAAAAAAAGCTGCAAAATGGAAAGCTGTAAAATAAAACCACAACCTTTTTTGTCTCTGAGTGTCTGAGCAATTAAAATTATCCATTGGATTCACTCTCTCTGAAATGCAGGTCCAGCCCATCTTTTAAAACAATGGCTTCAGGTTTATCACAGTGAGTGTAGAATTGTTTCTTTGTGACAGGCACAGCTAATACAACAAATAGCCTCACATTCTTAGGGGGTGCTGGTAAATAAATAAAACTAATTCCTACCAGCAGCACAGCTCTGAGTATTTCACTGTGCTAACAATGCTCTGGAGCACTTCATCCCTGCACAGCCCTCATCCATCCGAGGGAGCCAGGGCAGGCTTTCTCCTTTCATGAATCAAGAATCAAGAGAAAGGAACCAAATGTTGAGGCTGATCTTGCTGAACGTTTTTGGGTGGCTGAGCTGCATTATGATATATCCATAAAAAAATCCAGAAACTCGGTTTCACACAGCTCACAGCACTGCTGGTGCTTTGGTTTCTCCTGGAAGACAAAGTTTCTTGGGAAGGATGGCAAAAGAGATCATTACACTCATTAACTCCACCATGTTTCTATAAATTTAAAGGATTGCAGAGATGCAGACAGAGTTACCCAGGACTGCAAAGCACATTTTTAAGCACTCAGTTTTACATCTTCAGTTCTCTATTGTTTTTCTGTGAAATCCAGAATGAGGGGGCTCTACCTCAAGGAAGCAATTGAAGCCTTAAATGCACATTTGACTGAGTAAATTACCCAGCAACTCCTCTGAGCATCCAGCTGCAGACAGGCAGGGATGAAGCTCAGGGAGAAGCACAGCAGGTTTTATGTAACAGAATTTACCTCTCTTGGCGGGAAGCAGGATGCTGAAGGCTTTGGAAGCACTCTGATATCCTTGATTTCCTTCACATCAGAAATGCACTGGCTTCAGAAGGGGTGCTTCTAATTAAACTGTTGTTAATGTGTTGTAGTTAGTAAATGAATGTGGATTCAAGCCTCAACATTAAAATTTGAATATGAGAAAATGTGGGGTTGTTTAGATCTCAGGGCTTATTTTAGCAGGCTGTAAAAGACAGATCAGAATCCATTCTGCCTTTTAAACATGGAATTTCTACCCATGGAAAAATGATAAATGATGGACAGCTGTCCTGTCAGCAGAGGACAATGTGAGGAACAGTGTAAACAATATTTTGTTACTGACTTCCCTTGAGATGGGTAAATTCCTTCATTTCCCCAGCCCAATCCATAGCCCTGCAAATCTGGATATGCTGCTGCTCCTGACCTTGCATTGGACACTAATCTCCTTATGCTCCTAAGCCAGCTGTCTTTTTTAGCCCTGGACTGGCCCAGGCAGTGGAACACCCTGACATCTCCAATCCTGTATCAATCCTGTCTCAGGGTCCCAAGCACAGGCACCCCCTGAGCCTCATTAAAGCAGAATAATGAACATTTTACTGACACTGCACTGGGTTTGTGACCAATGTCCAGCCCAGGCCACCAGCTCTGTCCTTGGCTGGGGTCAGGGACAGCAAAGCAGATTCTAAATGGGAACACCTGAAGATTTCCCTGCCAGGCCTCCCACGCCAGGCCATGCCTGTTACACAAGACTTAGATTAAAAATCAGAAATAATTGCAAAAATGTTGGTGAAAGGGCCAGTCAGGGAGTGTTTCAGTAAGTTCTGTTAAAAACATCACATGCTCCAACTCAGTTCCAGCTCGGCCATAAGAACAGAAAAGCCAAGTAGGTAATTTTTAAATTACTTTTTTGCCATTAGGACAGTGTCTTTTACCCAGAAGATGAACACAGATGGCCCTCAAGACACCTGTAATTCTTTCTCTTCAGTAATAAACATGCAAAATGAATAATGAAGAGGCACCTGAAGCCATTGGAAGTCCTGTCCACAAGCAACACTTGCTGTGACTCTAACGTTTTATTTTCCTTCCTAAATAAAAGATACTAAATGGGGTTTCTTTTTGTCCTAGTAACACTGAATACATCATTGCATCAAGGGGCCTGGGTGTGATAGCAGGACTGATAAGGTGACCTGGGCCAGGAAGGAATTAGGGGGAAGTGTTTTAGATGTGGCTGAAAAGATCCCAAATGCCAGCACCAGCAGCTGTGCCTGTGGAAAACTCAACAAATCTGGGAATGCCCAGGGGAAACCAGGAAAACACAGCCAATCTCACATGGCCATCATCTCCCAAAGCAGCAGCTGGAATTGCAATAAGGAGAAAGCTTCCAGGTCATTTTGGGAGATCCCAGGACTCAAATGAACAATCTAAATTCTTGAATTATTTCAATGTGTACACCAAGTAGGAGGCATTCACAGGGACATGGTGAAAATACCTGGTTTGAACCAAAAAGGGAAGGTGGAATTGGTGCTGAAGTTGTTGCATCACTGAAGAGAACCAGGAAATTGTCCAAAATTTTGTCTCCAAAGCAGCCCAGGGCGGGCAGCAGCTGTGCCAGCCCTCACTGCCACAGGGCTTTGGGAACAAGCCTTGGAGCAGCAGTGGGAGAGGACTGGCATTTCACTGGATGAGATGAGCCCAGAGGGCTTTTCCATCTGGGATGATTCTGTGGCTGGGCCACAAGCATGACCCCCACAAACAGCCCTGGTGAGAACCAGCTCATCCAGAGCTCCCACGGGCAGCACCCACGGGATTGGCACCTCAGACACACCCACAGCCAGCACGGCAGCACGCCATGGAGGTGCCCTCAGCTGGCCCAGCCAGACAAGAAGATTTTGTCAATATTTCCTTTATTTGGAGAGGGAAGAGAATTAAGTTGAAAGAACAGCCTCGCTTTTAAGTTTTAATAAAACTCCTGCAGCTCCTGGGATTCCCCCAGCCGAGATCAAGGTCGCCTTGTCTGGACTTCTGAGTTTTTAGATCCCAGCCTGGTGTCTGATGCTCCCTGCTGCTGCCAAGGCCCACAGTGACAGGCCCTGCTGTAAGGACAAGCAGTTTTATTGGGGTAGAATGCATGTGAGCACCCAGAACTGCTCCTGTTCCACGCTCCTGATGCCACAGCTTCACTGGCTCATCCTATTCTGTCAGCTCGGGAGCTGAATTATGGCTTTAGGATTTCTGCTCTGTGATTTGTTCTTCGTTGTGTTTCTGGTCTGTACTTCAGGGTAATCCTTGTTGGAGACACTCAGGCTCTGCAAACAGAAAAGCTCTTCACAAATTCTGTATGTCTGGGGCTGTACATGATGGGAACATGTTCAGTATCTATGACTCTTCCAGACCATTGGAGCACAAATTCCTGACAGAACAGAAATACATCCTCACACTTCATGTTTTAATTAAAACAATCAGCACATTCCAGTGTGTGTTTTCCCCATTTATATATTTTCATTCAAAATGCATCGTTACACATTCTTTACAAGTATTTGACTTCAAATATGCAATGAACAACACAGAAAATGCAACATTGAATCAATTTGGCTTTTCCTTAATAAACTACTCCCAAGGCACTACACATATGGATACACCTTAACACATAAATAAGTATGCAGTAGATCAGAGTCTGGATTATTATTATTCATAACTAAGAGAGGACTGTGAATGTATTTTACTTTTCAAAATTCAGGAACAATCCAGCAGAGGCTTTTGAGTTATCACAGGAGTCAGCAGGTGTTCTGTGAATGAGGAATTGGAGAGCTCAAGGCCTCAGAGCTGTAAGCATTCCTTGGTTTGAAGAATTTAGAAAGGTAAATAGGTGCAAGAAATAATAATTGAAAATTCCACTTAAGGCAGGACAAAGGCAGAGGGATGTAGAATTACCCTTAATGAAGGGAATAAAGCTTGGCAAGGAGCCCAAACCAGGCAAAACCTTCAGACAACTTTCCCCAGCTAAATCCATGCGTGGATTGTGCAAATCACAGAGGGGGAAAAGAGAAGATCCTCATCCAATTCTAATCCAGCTGTGGAGAGTGAAATTTTTACAAGTTAAAAAGGAAAACAAAACAATTAAAGCTACAAGTTTTGATAGTTCTGCAGCTCAGGTGTAATTTTTGACAGCATTTTTGGTTCAGGTAACCAAAACTGAATGTTACTTTAATGACATTTCACATATTAGGTCATTAAGGTGAGTCCATTTGTTTCCCTTGTTTTTCATTATCTTCTGTGGAGTCATTCTGGTTTTCTACTGGTGTAAACACACCCCATCCCATGCTGTTTAATTTCCTTAAAAATTTTATTTGCCCGTTTCTGGTTTCATGAGGACTTTAACTTGCAGGTGTTTAAATCAGCAAGGAGACAAAAAGATCATCTTAGAAGGAAATGGAGTCAACTCATGCTATATTTTAATTTTATAACTGTTCATTTTCTTACACTGGCAATTCCCAGTCAACAACTAAGGTAAGAGAACATGACATTTTTAGCCACCCAAATCCCATCATTTTGAAGTAACTATGGGCTTCTGCTTGTTATTGCTTAAGATTCAACAGAGGCTGCATCAGAAATGAGCCTTGGAGGAAACCAAGTCTATTATCCCTGCTAGCTGGGGCAATGGCAACCATCATGAAACTAAAATTACTACTATTAAATCAAGAAACTAATTAGAATCAGATCATCAAGTTCCTTTTCTGCTGGAGCCTTGGTCTCCTGGCATGGGATAGGGTGATTTACTCCACAGTACACACCAGGGCTGAGCTGAGTCTGCCGGTTTAGTGCTTTTCTGGTACTTCCAGAAATTCAATAAGCAGCTCAAGAAGGTTCAGTGGCACTTGTGGACATGGATCTGGGCTGGCAGCTCTCAGAGAGGAAGGCTGGGAAGGCAGAGTTCAGGAAATCTGGCTCATGCCTGTGGATGGAGTCAGAGGGAATCAGCCTCTGCTCTCCCTGCACGGCTCCAAGCAGAACAGGAGCCTTCAGCTCCATGTCTCAAACACAGAAATCCTGGGCTTGATTTCCTCCCTTTTTCCTTCTGGAGAGCCCTCCCTCTCCCAGCCCTGCCAGCAGAGATCAAGATGACAGCAGGTGGAAGGATCACGAGCAGGGCTGTGCTCAAGCATGTCCAGCAGAGCAGAGGGATCTCTGTGGTTCCCACCAGGAGACCTTGCCTGGGTCTGACAGTGTTTGGGAGGCCCTGCACTCTGAAATCCCCTCCATCCCCACACCTGGGATCTCCAGCGTTTCACCTGCCTGCCAAACCCACTGCCAGCCTCCTCCCATCAACCTTCTCCTGCTCTGGGTGGTTCAGCCCCTCAAATGGAGCACAATTATTTCATAGGTACTCACCAGTGAGCTCAGGAAACTGGGGGAAAAAGCACAGGACTTGTGAAGTTCTCATACTGAGGATGAGAAAGGTGATTCACTCCAAATGATACCACAAGCAGTTGGACAATTTTCAAAGGTTAATAATTAATAACAAGATGCATCTGTCACAGCAAGAAGTGCCCCGATGAGAATCCAGGCTGTCACTCTGACCTTCCAGGAGTCATTTACTCTTTATGCCTTTGATTTCCCAGCACTCATCCTTATTTTTCCCTGTCCTTGGAGAGTAATGTGTTTTAAAAGTTCTTCAAAATTATATGAGTCAGTACAAATTGTGTTCCCATTTGTACCCTTAATTGGGTTTTAAGGCCATTTTAGGCATCTGCATGCTCATAAGTCTAACAGGAATTCTTAAAAGCCTGAAATAATTTGGGACCAAAATTGACACCTGAGGGCTGTTCTATTAAAGGGAGTTGAGAGTTAACAATTTTACAGTTGTTTTGTTTATAACCAGAGAAAAGGACAGGTTTACTCAGTAGCTGCAGCATTACTCAGCACAGAGACCTGAGGAATGTTCCAGAAAGCACCAAAGAATTTGCCTGGTCCACAAATAAAATCACTATTTAAGATTATAGGGGCTACATTTATTGAGGAGATCTGCCTCAGATTAGGACAGTGAAGTCCTCAAATATCTATACACAAAAGTGGCACAAACTGGTTACCAAACTTCAAATTAATATTTATTTTCTGAGTTATCAAACAGTCCCAGAAAATGAAGGGAGAAGTTATTTCCCAAAAAATATAATCACTCAAAACAAGTCAGCTCCTTCACAGAAGGGAAATGCTCACAGCAACACTGATGTTCTTTCCTCCAGGATCATGAGATTTCTCAGAAATGAGCTTAAGCTCTGGAGAGATTATAAAAGTCCTCTGAACTACAAAATCAATCCAGGTTCTCCAGTATAAATAATATTCCACCAGCAAAGGACTGGAAAGGAAAACAGAAAATCCCTTGCTGATATGTCCCACAGCATGTGTAGGGCACTTCAGTACTTCAAGAAATTGGCTAAGGAACAAATAAATTCTGTATTTTTAGGCTAAACACAGAGTCAGTATGAAAAGCTGCAATTTCTAAATTAAAGCATTTGCTGAACTGGCAAAATAACTCATCGGTTTGAAGCCAGTCCTGAAAGATTCCCAAAAGTGTCAACCTATTACCAAAGCAAACGGACTAATAAGGCCAATATTGATCTGCCAAGAACACAGGATGCCTTTGCTGATCCCTTTGGAAGCTCTTCCCACTGCAATGCACTGGGAGTTCAGCAGGACGGGCCACAGGGAAACTATTAAGCAAAAATAATAAAAGGAGAGAAGAAAATGAAGGAAATCTCAAGCCTTCACTAGATGGGCTTCTGATTCTCCTCTTTCCCATGAATTAATGTCATGTTCAGGCTGAAACATTCCTTGGAAAAGCAAGGAAAAACCACTGCTCTCCAACCTCCAGCTATTTAAAGCACCTACAATAACTCTGTACAATAATTCTGTAAAAAGAACTGATGCAAACCTGCAGACAAGAAATCAAATGGAGCTAGAAACCAACCCCTCTGGGTGTCCCTGGAAGCAGCAGGATGTGGGGATTTTCATAGACCAGTGTTCTGAAGCAGCAGTGATTTATTCAGACACAAAAGATTTAAGACTGTTGGGGAAGATGTGATTTAGAAATTCAGTGTCCAGTGAGGATCTGCATGTTGCCATACACATGGATATCCATCCCTGTGAATAGAGATTTAATAATGCTGCCTAACAGAACTTATTGCATTTTCAGATGTTTTCCCATCGGGTTATTGGAATTCTTGCTCCTGTAAGAAGAGAGGACTCACAAGGAAATCTGCAGTTTGCAGGCACCAAAGGAGGAAGATAAAAATTTACTCTTTCCCACCTCCTTAGGACAGGGTGAGGAAGGGTATTTATCCAGCTGAAAAGCACAAGGAAAATCAGGAAGGCAGAGCACAGCCTTGCTGAGTGGAGTGTTGTTTCCTACACCAAACCCAAAGCATAATTAACAACAGCTGCCTGTGGATTTTTCCCCTGTCTGAAACTCAGTGGACACGTTCCCCATCTCATTTGTATGCAGAGCTCTGATCGGCCAGGGACACCTGCCAGTCTGCACCAACTCTGAGCAAAGATCAATCCATTTTCTAATTAGGGGTGGGAGTTAATGGCAGCTGAAATGACCATTTTAAATACAGCAGGCCCTAAACAATGACTTCTCAGGTCTCTGCCTGCCCCAGAGCATTTCCTTTGTAATCTTCTCAGCCTCTCCACTCTCCTGGATGATTTATAGTGTCTGGGGGCTCCTTGGCAGTACTTTCTGTGCTGATAAAGAGGAAAACCTTGACTGTATCTTAAATTGTCAACAAATGCTTTCAAATTTCCTAAGAGTTCTTCCATTTGTCCTTCATATTTTCAGAGTTAAAAAAATGTTCCAGCCTGAAACTGCCCTTTCCTACAGAGTAATGCCCATGAGCATCTCATTATTGAACCCCATGAACTTCCCCCACAATCAAAATGTGCTTAATTCCACTGGCCTCACCCCATAATTCCCAACTGGATACCCAACCTCGTGGTCACAGCCCAATTAATTCTGCTGGGATCATTAATGAGAGGCTGATTATTTGAGAAACACACCGGGCAAGAATGAGTTTCACAGGCTAAAAGGGATATTACAACTTTAATAGAAGGAGACATCAAAAAGTGTTTGCCCACAGCAAGGAATTCAACAATTGTGTTTAAATTTAATATAACATGTAATAAGGAGTTGAGCTGGAGTCAAAGTCTGTCACTGGCTCTCCCACACTATTATTTATGGCTCTATATAGGCCCAGCTCCTTGACTTCAGCAGGCAGAAGCCTTAATACCTTGTGACACAAGTGGGCTGAGCCATCTAATATCACCCACAAATCCTTGAAAAACAAATAGTCCTTTCAAATAATTATGCTGTTCCAACATATTAACTTCCCAGGCTATGATGAAATGTCCGGTTTTAGGGAAGACCACTGAAAAGCCTTGTCTGTATCCTGGCTTCAAATCAAAAACCTTTAATATTAGGATCACACTCTGCACTGAATAAATGTCAGAGAAATAAACTTGACGGAACAATATATTTTTCACGCTCTAAAATGAATTTTAAAAAGGACCTAGAACAGGAAACTACAGTCTTTAACCTCCAGGGGGAAAAAATCAAATATCACCCAGGTCACTAATAATCTAATGTCAACTGTTTCCATAAAAAATGGGCAATGATAAATAATCAAAGCATTTAGTGGGAGCTGTGGGGATCTGGGTTATTCTCAGTTATTCTGTGTTGCTCTCTGTGCATGTTGATTAGAATTTTAAAGAAAAGGTAATGTTTCTCCCAGCCCTGTTTCCCTGTGGTTTTAAACCCCGAGCATTAAATCTCTCACTTTATTTTCTAGACCCTTCCAGATCCTGATCTCCCTCGGCCTGGCTGCCACATTATCTTCTTGAGAAGGAAAACACCTCAGAGCAGCCAGTGCAAGGTGAACCTCTGGGCTGGAGAGGTTTAGGACACAAGGCAGGTTTGGCTGGTCTAAACTGCACAGAATTTCAGAATTCCAGAATTCCAGATTCCTGAGCATTGAGCTGACTCCCACCTCCTGCAGTGCCCTTCCACTCACACACCCCTCTGATCACTGCTTTCATTTGTATGGGCAGAAAAGGTAAAATAAATGTTTATCCCATGTCAATTATTTTAATTTCTTGCAGCAAACTACAAGAAAAAGACCAGCCCCAACAGCCCACCAGCAAACAACTGAACCGTAAAACGTGAACAATGTGTAGGCAGAGCTGTTTGTTCCACTCTGCTTTACACTCCACTGCATCAATGCATTTATTACTCTCCTGCACCCATCTCATGCTGGCCAGCCTTACTTTATATTAAATGTAGAGATCAGCACAGAGTTCTCTGTTCCAAGAGACACAAGATCACTTTTGCTGCCCTTCATCAAATGTGAGAAGACAAAATCTCTTGTCTTTTGGCCAGGCAGTCCAAACTCAGCATGAGGATAAAACCCCAGTGACAACACACTCTGCATACCAGAATTGAAGAATCAGCTTTTCTTGTAAAAAAACCACTTCACTGAAACAAAAAAAAAAAAAAAAAAAAAAAACCCAAAAAAAACAAAAAAAAAAAAAAAAAAAAAAAANCAAAAAAAAAAAAAAAAAAAACCAAAAAACAAAAGCAAACCTAAACCCAAAAACCCCACAAAAAAACCCAAGAAAAAAAAGTGGTATTGGCTAACCTGAAATAGCAATTTTAAAGCAAGATCCCAGAATACAGAAGAGTTGCTTTTATCATGATATAACCTATAGAAATTGTACCTGAAAATATGGGAAGATTTCATGCCCTGGAATACTTTTTGCATCTTATTTCCATGAAGTGTCACATCCAATGCCATCTGCGTTCATCTTCTGAGGAGTAACATAGTATCCTAAAGGTAAAAAAAGTAATTTAAAATCCCCTAGTGTTTCTCTTGGCTTTTCTGTCCTTATGGCAGAGCAGACTTGCAGCTGACCTGCAGCATGCAATGTATTTTACAGAAGTGTCACACCTGGGCCAGCCCTTACACAGTGTTTTTGCATTGTGTTGAGCCTCGGCGGGATTAAGCAAACCCAGCTCAATCCCTCAGCCCTTCTCACACATCCTTCCCAGCCCTTCGCAAATCGCCGGGCACGCTCCAGCTCCTCCGTGTCCCTCCCTAACCGGGGGCTACACCGGGACTCGCTGTGGGGCACAGCTGGGGCCGGACCTGCAGCACAACCCCGACCCCACAAACCCGGCACGATCTGGGCCGGACCTGCAGCACAACCCCGACCCCACAAACCCGGCACGATCTGGGGCCGGATTTTCCGCCTCAGCCGCGGCCGGCCCGGGCTCCCGCCCCGCTCCGCCCTCAGCGCCCGGGGCCGCCCCTTCCCGCCCGGGGAAGCGGGGCCGGGGTAAGGAGCGAGGTCCGGAGGCCGAAAGGAGAAAAAACCAGTTCTTAGAGCCCGACCCTGAGGGCCGAGAGCAGGGAAGGAAGGGCGGAGCAGCTCTCGGAGCCCTTGAGGGGCGGACACGGCTCTGGCTGGGGGAGTTACGGGCACGGAGAGGCTGGAGCGGGGCCAGGGGAGGCCACGGAGCTGCTCCAGGGCTGGAGCCCCTCTGGAGCCAGGCTGGGAGAGCTGGGGGCGCTCACCTGGAGAGGAAAAGGCTCAGAGCCCCTTCAGGGCCTAAAGGGGCTCCAGGAGAGCTGGAGAGGGACTGGGGACAAGGCATGGAGGGACAGGACACAGGGAATGGCTCCCACTGCCAGAGGGCAGGGATGGATGGGATATTGGGAATTGGGAATTGTTCCCTGGGAGGGTGGGCAGGCCCTGGCACAGGGTGCCCAGAGCAGCTGTGGCTGCCCCTGGATCCCTGGCAGTGCCCAAGGCCAGGCTGGACACTGGGGCTTGGAGCAGTCTGAGGTAGTGGAAGGTTTTGTCCCACTATCTCATCTAACCAGACTCTCTTTCCATTTCTATTCATTCCCCCTTGTTCGTCACAACCTGTTGTTGTAACTAGTCTTACCTTATCTTTCCTGAAAGTTCTTTTAGATACTGGAAAGAGGGAAATTTGCATTTAATTTTTTTAATGAAGAATTTTATCCAAGGATTACTATAATCCACCACAGATTTGAAAAGAATGCTGCTCAGATTTCACAGCTAATGTTCAGAGCTAATTGGTACTGTACATTTACCCTGTGGATCTGAATGTGTGCTGCTCTAATCTGTGCTTTGGCTTGATCACAACTGAGTTGTGATTTTACCCACCTGTTGTGGTGGTTAAATCTGGTGTGATGTAACGTCCCAATGTACCTCCCACGTTGCTGTTAGGGATCCTGTGAAACTGCCCTTGTTTTTGTTTTGATTTGCAGTGCTGCTCCAGGAGCCATGGCAAGGGGCTGGGGTTGAGCCAGTCACAGCAGCTCTGCTTTGGACTGTTCAGGAGACACCTTTGAGTCCTTCAGCGAGGAGGAGAGGCAAGCACCCGGATCCTGGCGTTCCACAGAGGATTTGGAGTGGGCAGCTGTGTCAGAAGCGTTGGAAACCTCATCATCGCTGGCAGGCCAAAGGCCTGCAGGTATGCAGAGCTCTCCCTGCTTGAGGCCTGCATTTCACAGCTTCAGTCAGTGCAGTGGGGACTTGAATCAGTAAAAATAAACATGAGAAAACTGCATACAGTGTTCTTGCTGTGCAAAGTTCCAACCAGATCTGTGCTTAGACAGCTCCATGGGAAGGACTTGGCCGTGGAAATCCTTCCTTAATAATTTTGTGATGCTGAAATTTTGTTGGCACCTTAAAAAACAAATCTCTAAGCTGCTTTTTACCATGTATGAAAAGTAGCTGGGCCATGAAACAGTTTTTCCATGGGATAGTTCCGTGCTCTGAAATACTGAAGAGGGCTGGGTAGGACCTTAAAGCTGCATCAGATGAGGGATAAAGCAGAAGCTGAAATCTGTGGCCTCATCTGTGTATTGCTGTGGCTCAGGGTTTCTCCTCCCTCAGCAGGGAGAACTGGCACTTTCAAGTGCAGGATTATTTGCCTCCCACTTTGCTTTCCTCAAATGTGTGTTCAAAGTTGCCTTTTTTCCTTGCAGAGGAGGGGTTTGAAGCAGTGGATCCTGCAGCTGTGGAAAGAGCTGCCATAGGAACATGGATTGATGCCATGGGAAAATGGATTGATCTGAAAAATAAAGACACTGGGATGAGGCCAAACAAATCTGTCATCAGAACTGCTGGTGAGTTGGGTAACTTCAGCACAGGCTGTAATTGTTTCTTTTGGAAGGAGATGTAAACTTGCCTTAAATTTTATACACAGGCTATTAAATTAAGCCAGCTAATTAGCCTGGCTTAATTAGCCAGTAATTAAGCGCAAAGTTTCTCTTTTGGGCTTTCCTGGAGAGCAGTTTGTCTCCCATATCACACATGGCTTTGATGTTCCCCCCATGTAGTGACATTATCCTGGTGATGCATTACCCCAAAACCTGGAAAAGTACATTAAAAAGTGTCCCCACATCTGACATTCAATTGTTTAATTTAATTGTTTAATTTAGTTCAGGTTTTTTCTCTCCAGCTGTAGAGGTACTAGGAAATTTGGGGATTTTTCCCTACAAAATAAACATGACTTCAGAATTTATTGTGTGATATGGGTTTTCCCCCTTGTTAATCAACAGTATTGATAATTGAATTGTTTGCCCTGTTTTAGTTCCTTTCCCAAGCTGAGGGAGGCAGTAGGGCACCAATTTTGGCAGGAACAATGGAGCAGCTTTACCCAAATAATGATGGAGTCTAGGGAGGAGGAGGAGGAGGAGAAGGGAAAGGAGGAAGGAAGGATCCATTTCCATGTCTTGGTTATGCAAAGAGCTGTGAGAGCAGATGGTGGGATGCAAGCCCTACTAAAGTCTGTCAAAAAGTGGGTCAGAGATGCTATTTTTAATTAAGAAAAAAGAGCAAGAAAGCTGTAACTGAGCAAAAAATAATGCAAGCAGACAGGGAACCTTCCTCAATCTACATGTTGATGGGAAGTGAGCAAACTTGGGAGTTCTGTAGGTCACTGTAAGACAGTGATCCTCCTGCCTGGGCGCTTTATGGCATGGGATTTGTGTACCAGCATCCTCAAAGCACCCATCCATCCTAAAAAAGCAGCACCTCAGGTCACTTCTAGGCTGTTCTGAATTGCAGAGCTCCTTCCCCACAGTGGTGAGTCAATGTTGGGGGTTCCTGACTCATCTCCTGCATTTCTCTGTTCCTGCAGTCGAGGGAAGGCAGCTTGTGTGGAGCAGCTCATCTGCAGCAGGGAGGCTTTTCCTGGCCTGCTCCTCCAAAAGAATCTTCCTAAAATACATCAGAGTCCTGTGACTGATTCCTGGAGACAGTGAAAGGACCTGATGAGTTCAGAGGCACTCAATGAATGAGGAACCACAGCTGAAGGTTCATCAAACCCTGCCATCTCCACAGGGTTTTCCTTTGAAAGTTGCACTCAGAGGGTTTCATTCACAGAATCACTTGCAGATCCTTGTAGTTCTGCACCAGGGAATGCTCTGCCTTTGGCTGATGGATGTTGATGGCAGGGTGGTCACTGAGGCTGGAGCAGCAAGGTCTGTTCCATGATCTTGAGCTCATGGATGCAGAGCTGGCTTGTCTTTGCCTTGTCCTGGCACTTGTCCCTGTAGCAGCCTCAGGTACATTGGTGCTTCCAAGGATCCATATGAAGAGCACAAAATACGGTTCATGCTTTTCTTTGATGCAAACGCAGTACCCAGCCATGTTATCCCCAAATCAATCATAATTAGCCATGCACTGCATTTTTTATTGCAGAATATTACCATAAAAAGAGCAGAGCAACTTTTGTCTTCTGATATCTAGAAATGCTTCTCTTGGACTTAATCCTTCAGCACTTGGTAGCCTCCAAATCTTGTATTGTTTTAGCAGGTTGTAGATACTTTTTTCAATGCAGTAGATGAGCTCACCTAGAAGTGGGTTGCTGCACAGTGAGTCTCCTCAGAACACTCAGCTCAGAGAATCGTGTGCACTGAGCACACAGGGTACTCTGAATTAGGGTTTATTGCTTCAAGACTTTCCTTCTCATCTTACTACTAATAGGGTTAAGTGTGATGGGGAGAGCAAAAGGTTCTGGTTTGCCTGTAGGAACACTCTGGAATGTCATTTTTCTTTTTTATTATTTTCTTTGTGGGTTGAAAGAAGAAAAACACACTGGCCTCAGG
This sequence comes from Dicaeum eximium, assembly GCA_013396995.1. Classification (NCBI taxonomy): domain Eukaryota; kingdom Metazoa; phylum Chordata; class Aves; order Passeriformes; family Dicaeidae; genus Dicaeum; species Dicaeum eximium. The sequence continues at coordinate 75,212 of VWZP01004610.1, read as the reverse complement.
AGAGATGAGAAATTTGCATCAGAATTGTCTTTGTCCTTCCACCCCAGTGTGGTAGCACGAGCTGTTATTAGGCAAATGCATCACAACACGACTGTAAATTCTCAGTTCTACAGAAATTGCTCCATGTTAGTCATCTTCAAAATGTACTCAGGAAATGGCAATTCTTCAGCTTGGATGTATTTGAAAATTCAGGTGGGGCTCTTTAACCCCCTGGCTGGTGCTGTGCTCACAAGTTGCCTCTCGCTTTTGTAATGTGTCTCCATGAAATGCTTTGCCTGTTTATTTTTCTGCACTGTTACCACTGCACTGTTCCTGTAATTGTTCTCTGTGAGGGTGGGCAGGCCCTGGCACAGGGTGCCCAGAGAAGCTGTGGCTGGCCCATCCCTGGAAGTGTCCAAGGACAGGTTGGATGGGGCTTGGAGCTACCTGGGACAGTGGGATGTGGCCCTGGATGGGCTTTAAGGTCCTTCCAGCCCAGGTTGTTGTGTGACTCTGGGGTGATTCACTGTGCTGGAGGAGTTTTACTCACTTTAAATTTCTATTTGTGATGAACAGCCTGACATTTCAGCCTATTTCTCTCAGTTCTGTGTTACCTGCAGGGGTCTTTCTCATGTTCTTTGCTGATCAGGCTGTCAGCATGTTCATCTGAACTGTAAAATCAATTTAGGTCATTATGAAGATGTTATCTGTAGCTGCAGAGGTAAAACCTTACTAAAGAGCAGTTATTGATTATTGCCTTTCACAGTTACCTCTTTTTATCTTTTTTAAAATAAAGTATTAGTAGGGAATAATAACAACAAAATGCCTGCCAATTTTCCTGTTAAATCAAAGTTAGACATAAAAGGAAAAGGAAGGAAAAAAGATTTTCTTCTTTTACTCCCTCCTTGTGGATTTCAAATGTCACACTTAAGGCTGGAGTTGTACACAGACAGCAAAACCTACATAGGTCACTGAGCTCCAGCCCCTCAGCAGGGTTTGGGATGCAGACATGGGGTTTAGCTTATCTCTCCTGGGCTGCTGGGATCACAGCAGCTTCCTGGTGCACCTTGTGGGGTTTTACTGCCTGAACATTCCATGTTTTGTGACCTTCCTGCTGGGTGAGATGTGGCTCGGATTGATGTGGTGTCACTTGGGCTGCTCTTGTCACCTGCTCTGCCTTACTCCTCTGCAGTGAGGAGAGGGAACTCTGGATTTGGAGCAACCAAACATCAGGAAAATGTCCTTGTGGAACAGTCATTGGCACTGGCAGAAATTCTCTCTGCTGACCTTAGATCTGCCACCACAGCTGGAGGAGGAGCCTTCCAGCATGTCTGGATCACACATGGAAAAGAGGGAATCTGGGAGAGACATGGAATTAACCCAACCCCCAAAACAAGAGCTGAGATCCCCTGGGCAGGTGAACCTCCCGCACATGGAAGAGATCTGAATGTGTAAATACTTCAGTTAAAAGACAAACTTTTCTCATTGCTTTTTGGGTTTGCTTCAGAAAACTTCTAGTCCTTGATCCCTAATTTATATTCTTTCTGAAATTCCTGTTAAACACAAGTTAATATGGAGAAGTAACTTCAGCACTGAGTCGTGCAGTAAGGTTTAAAAATTGCTGTTCCCTTGCCAGTGTTTCCTCTGAAGCCTGGAGGTGCAGATGAGCAGATGGGTGGGTGTGTGGCAGCACAGGATTTATGCATTATTAGAAACCTATTCTTAATAACATTGCACTTGTGGATGTCAGAAGAACCTTAAGTGAGTTATTCAGGCTGGTATTAAACTGTCACTGAATGCTCAGTGGACGTGACGTGTTTTACTTCTCCCCTTGAGTACTCAAATGCTTTTGTTCTGGGTTTTTTCCCCCATCACAGTGGTAACTTTTTAGTCTTTTTATTCATTCTATGTTCAGCATAAATGAACCTGCCAGGAATATTTTATTAGTGTGATTAAGCCCAGTAGTGGCACATGATTTCCACTTTTTTTACACGATTCTTGTAAGGAAAATCCCCTGATGACTGAAATGGTGGTTTCCACTCGGTTATTTATGATGCTCCCTCAGAATTTTTTAAAATTAAATTTCATTTTAAGGTATTGCTAATTCTTATTTATGTGTCTATAAATTGTCACCGTGTCTTCCCTTTTAATCATTTTGATACATCATCTTCATAGGAGGAGTAAATTGCTCTGTGATGCTCAACTCTGAACTGTGGTAGTTGGTCTTAAACATATTTTCCATGTTGTCCATGAATCCACAAAATTCCTGCTTTGCTTAGTTTTAATTATGGATTCCCTTATCCTTTATAAACACTGGATTTCTGAGGAGATGCTCAGTTTCTTTGCAGGATTCCACAACTGTGTCTTGTGCACTCAGGACTAAATAAATCCCACGGAATTTAGGGGAAGTTCTATATTCCCGTTGTTCAGTATTTTGAGGATTTGTGTTGTGGGACTGGAATGCCAAGTGCCTGTCTGGAAATTGAATTTAATCCTGAAAAAACAGAACGTGGAATGGTTGTTTAAATGATATAATCCAATCTCCCAGCAGGAATTTGGGTGTGAATCCTTGGATTTAAACTGGCCACACTTTGGAGTCATCCCCTGCCTGACTTTGGGGGAAATTTGGGCAAAGAAACCTCGAGAGTTGTGGTGTCTCCACCTCACCCAGCCCCATCCTGTGCTGATGTCAATGAAATACTGCACTGATTGTGCTCCAAGCCTCTGGAAGATCTCTCCAAAAGCCCCGAATGAAGTTGTAAATCCATCCTAACCTGCCCAGCTGAAGTCTAATCTCTATTTTATTTATTTTTACATGCCACTGGGAAGGATAAGAGAAGATGAAAGAGGGAATGATATTTTTAAAATAAAATCTTATAAAGAATTTAGGAAATTATTGTTGAAGCTTTGGACAAAAAGTGTTTTCTAATTGCATTTCCTCAAAAAAATGGCCTTTCTGTAGTTTGTGGAATTTATTGGAGGTGTTTCCAGAGTGACTTCAGTGGACACTGCCTCTAATTTTTCTTACAAATTGCTCCTTAGAGTTATTGATGAGGAGCTCTCTTGCAATATTAATTAATTTGAGTTTAGCAAGTTGCAGTTTCAGGTAGTGAGATGCTAAATCTGTTATTGACAGCCAGTTTATTTAATGTCATTAATGATTAACTGCTTGCTTTGCTAATCTGTTTATCCTGTGCCATTAACCTTTTGTCTTTTTATTTCCTCCCATTTTTGGAGCCTGTTTTAGAGCCATTTATTGTGCAAGTTCCTACAGCTCCCATCCACATGTGTCTTTAAATTCTGCTCTGCTGTTGCTGCAGGCAGGGCCTGACTCTGGGTTTGGATTTTCCTTGGCTAACACGAGGTCACACAGATAAAGAGCAGCAATTCCTCTTTCCCTGACACAGCCATTGATGCTCTTGTCCTGTTGATTTATGCCTGGCAGGAATTCCTGAATTATCCCATGAAGAACTGGATGCTCTGAGGTCTTTCTGCAGCAGAAAGATCAGCGGGATGCAGCAGGAGCAGTCAGGGAAGTGCAGGAAGTTGCAGTGGAGAGTCCCAGCAAGGCAAACTGAGACAGGAGATTCTTGTGCTGTTCCTGCTCAGCTGATGAACAGGATCCTGCTGGAAAACACCAGGGAGGCTGTCAAACAGGTACTGAGGGAGAGAAAGGGAGATTTTCCCTAAATTCTGGGAGAATCACTGGAGAAAAAAGCCATAATAATAGGATCAGGTCAGGCAGACCTTACTGATGCTGGGCTCAGGCCTCTGGAAGAGGTTTTGGGTTGATAACCCAAGTTTTATCCTCATTTCTTACACATCACTGTAGAACTGTTGGTAGCAAATAATGATCATAAAATATTGTCTGCTGATAAAATCCTGATTTGTGTGATTGAGCAAGGCTGGGATCATCATTTATTTTACAAGAAGCCCTGGATCAGGTGAAGGAAAAAGGCTTTTTCTCTGACTGTTTTTGCCCCAGTTATTTATCAAATTATTCCGCATATTATTTGTTGTGAAGTCTTTGTGACTGCAGGATTAGAAGAATTCCAAAGACAAAACCTCCCTGTGCTCCCAACTTTCTTAGGTATTAGATAATATTGATAAAAGCAGTTCCAATAAAATCTTGCTGACCTCTGGTTAAGAAACCCAATTCAAATATCTTCTTTTGTCCCCAGCCCAGTGGTTTTTTCCCACCACAGGATGGGTATTATGCCCCAGCTCCTCCCCTCAGCCCTGCACCTAAAAATAACACTTTAAAGTCAGTTCTGGTGTGATAATTATTTCAGGCTTCCTGTCTTTTAAAATGATTTTGACATTTCAGCCATCTGCTTTTTAAATTTCTATTAACGTTAACCCACCTTGGAAATTCTGTGGAATTTTTATTTCCTCTTTACTTGTCTTACATTGTGGGAACACGTTCCCTAAGAAAAGTAACTTTATCTGCTCTTCTGCTTGGTTCTGTCTGTAGCTCCTCACAAGAACATTTTTATCCAGAGAAGTCAGGGAAAAGGGGACAGAGAGGCCTGGGATGGGACTTTCTTGGGTTGATTCCCCTGCTTTTGTAGCAATTTAATGTGTTTATGGAGCCAGATGGAGTCTGAGTCAATTAAATGAGATAAAACCATTGGTATTTCATAAAAGCACAAACCCTGGAATTTGTGTAATGCTGTTAAATAAGCTTAAGATTTCATGGTAGATAAACTAACCTAGGAATCACTGAGTAGCACTGATTATCTTACAGACAGAGCTGCAGAGTATGGGTTGGATTTTGGCTCAGAGCTGCATGTTTGAACTAATTGCTCCAGAGTTTATTTGTCTCTTTATTTATAAAATGTATAAATATAATTTATAATCATAATCCCTCTGGTTGGAGTTTAAGGCCTTGCACACAGTTAGCATAGGAACAGTTATAGATGATGGAATTGTGACTCTGAATTATTTTACCACTGCCTAAAAAGACAGTTTTTGTCTTTAGACAGTACCTCTGTGTACTGTAATACACAGTATTACAGTAAAATGTAATTTGTAATAATCAAAATTAATTTTTATTAATTGTTCTCAAAATTGCCAGGCCAGACATTGCTCATGGCATCAAAGTTTCCTCTTCCAGGTGACAGAAGCTGAAATCCACGAGGCTTCAACATGTCCTGACTGCCAGCAGAAGGAAGCAGAGCTGGCCAAGGTTGCCTTTCTCAGGCGAAAAAAGACCCTGCTGGAAGGGGCTTTAATCCAAGAGAAATTGGAAGAACAGTTTTACTCCAGAGTAAGCAAATACTGTTGAAAAAAATTCATGCTACATTTTATAGGTGCTGTAATGAAAGAATCTGTAATTCAGATTCCCCCTGATTTATGGCAGTGAGATCAGTGCAAACCAAAATAGAATTTGGGTCCATTTCATTAATAAGATGCTTGGGACCAAGGCTCTCCTCAAGTCACTTGAGCTGCCTGATTTATGGAAGCTGAAGGTCATTCCCAGGATGTCCTGGAATTGGTTTTGGGTCCCTTTTGATTATGTTTCCCCAGTGTGTTCTCTGCTGGGCTGTCCAAGCTGAAATGGCAAATTAAATTACGTGATAGGAGGTAACTGCCCGTACTGGGCTTCCTTGCTCGTTCTTTGCCATGGGAATCTTGGAATAGGACACTGCACTGTGTGATGGAGGCTGAGGCCTTGGGATACTCTGAGATTTCTTCTTGGAGTTCCTGTCTCTGTGCCAGTGTCCCAAGGATTGAAGCTTTGTTGGTAGGAAGTGCCTCTGGAGCAACTGGGTGAGGAATGAAATGTGCAGCATTCCCTGGGTTTCCTGTCACTGTTCTTCAGCAGGACCTTCCTGAAGGAAGAACTCTTCCTTCCCTCCTTGGGAGGGGGTCAGATTGAAGGCAGGAGCCTTCTGCAGCTCCCAGGTCTCTTCCCATGCTGATGAGCAGGGTGGGAGTTTGTGCTGTATCACACATTCCTTTCTTCCCTAATAATTCCAGTCTCCAGAATTTTGACTCTTCCTCACTCGATATCTAAGGTTTGAGAGCTTCAGTCTCAGGTGAGGCTTCACTTTTTCCCACTTTCCTCCCCTACTTCCCTGCAAGGCCAGCTGCTTTTCCCTGTCCCTCCTTAGGGAAAAATCCTGCTTTTTGGGCCATGCTGTTGGACAGAGTTTTTAAAAAGAATCCTTTCAAACCCACCAAATTGTGTGGATGAATGCTGCCCACCTGGCTGGGTTTGAGGGACTAGGTGTGTGATACAGGCCATAAGAAATGGCAGGAATACAACCCTGAATAATTCCATGTTTCCTTTTTGTTTCAGGACATGCTTACACTTCTAGGAGAAGCACTCAGAAGCTTTCCCAAACCTTCAGAGGATCCCAGGGATTTGTGGCAAAGGCTGAAGGGTCAATAAATGGAAGGACTGAATTAACCATCACTCCAGTGGGTGAAGAACTGGGAGAGCTTCCTGTGGGCAGTCACCTCTAGAATTCCAATGATTTTGGATCTGAGCTGCTCTGGCAGTGATGGATTGGGTGCTGCTTTAATATTCCTGCAGGTGGAACCAGATCTGTCTGGCTGGGTGTGAGTCAACCCTTTCTCCTTCCTCAATGCAAATGTTGCAATATACTGTAATCCATCTCCATAGGTTTCTCAAATTCCAGAAGCCAACAGTTTCCATTATTAATCTGGCAAGCCAGAAGTATTGTTTCTTGTGGGATTGCTGTGGGATTGCAGAGCAGCTCCCAGGTGCTTCCATCCATAAGGAAAATAAATTATTCCGTTTACCAGGGCAAGGAGGTGTAATTACTGCATTTCAGCTCAGTCTTTGCCCACTGCCTCATGGTAAATTGAAAGTGAGAGCCCCAGGTGGAGGACAAAAAGCAAAGTTAACTGTAAAAAGCAGTAAAATGAAAAGTATTTATAGAAGGGAAATAATGCGGCTGTAAGAGAAATTAATCAGCAGGACTGGGGATGCCAATGGGATCAAAAATGATAATAAATTAATCATGGAATCTATATAGGATAGAGAGAAAAAACCCCAACAGATTAAAACTGGGATAAGAATTATAAGAAAATACTTTGAAATTTGTTGTAATTTTTCAACATGACAAAGTCAGTGTTGTTCAGAGACTGGATCTGAGGTTCAGTACACGTCCAAATAAAATGGAATTGTGCTGGGAATCTTTGGGTTAGCCAGTGAAATCATCCTCACTGTGGTCTCCAAAGCCTGGTGCTGCTCTGTGGGCACCTCTGCAGCCCCTTTGTGACCAAAGCTGACAGCAAGGACTCAGCCCCTTGCTCCAGCTATGGCCTGACTCTCCTCAGCCTCCCATTTCCTGATTTTTCTGCATTCACATCTCTGGAAATCTTGGAGGAATATCCCTATCTATGAACCCACACTGTATTTTTGTGCCAAAGCAGAGAGAATTAAATCCTCCTGTTGCATTTTCTTCCCCCATTTCAGGACCTCTCACTGCTGAAGTGAGGTTTGTATTTCATGTGGTTGTCTACCTCCTCATGCTCTGTATTGTTTATCAGAGTCCTTGAGGGCTGTTTAGCCTCTTGTTCTCACTTCCCACAAACCAGTGGAAAACCTGGATGGAGATGCTGGGATATAAACAGAAGTGTTAGCAAAGTTCTGCCTTCTGCTGCTTCAAAATGTGCTCTGAGTGATTTCCCTGGGAGTGGATCCTGAGTAGGTCAAGTGCCAGGTGGGAACCCAGCCCAGCTCTGAGTTACTCAGTGCTGGTTGTCCTTGCAAACAGCTTTAATAGCCCATCAAAAATATTCCCCTACAGACATCCCCTTCTGAATTGTCCCTGCAGAGCACCTGGATAATGAATCAACTCTGCTTGTTCCTTCCTGTTGCTCTGGAATCCTTAGAAATGTTTAAAGTCCTTAAATCTCCTGCCTTTCAAACTCTTCATGGATACCCCACCTCTGTTCCTTACCTGTTTTGGTGTGCACTCTCTGGCCCTCTGAGCCTTTGGAAGTCTCTGCACTGGGAAAGGCACCCACAATTTCAGGTGGGGCCTTGGAAGGGCTGTCAGGTGTAGGGGGGTGATCAGGAACTGAATCCTTTGAAAATGTCGTTTTGTAGCACAGATTTCAGCCCTTGCAGAGCCACAAAAAGTGACTTCCATGCACATGTTGATATTTCAGAACATAGAAGCTTTCTAGAGCTACAGAAATTTCTTTGCAGCTGCTGACAAATCCTTTCTGTAAATGCTGAACTGTGAGTTATTTGGGTTACGTGTCTGACAGTATTTGTCTGTGGAACACAAACAGTGCCTGCACAGCTCTTGTTTGTTTGCATAGATGTTACAAACAGAACTCAGGTAACGCCTCAGGAAAATCAAAGCAAATTTTGCTGATGGCTGTTGGATGCATTTTCCTGCTGCTCACTACAGTTGTTTCATTCTTTTATCAGCAATGACTCTGAGATCTAAGTGTTTTTCTTTAGTAGCTCTTAGAGATATGCAATGGAATGAATGATCTGAGCCCCTAAATAATTTATTTTCTAATCCTGCAGTTTTTGAGGCTGGGGATCCAAAACTCTGCCAGGGAGGATGTGGGAAAGAGGGTGGATGATGTATCTTCCTTTTTCCCCTTCCAGGAGCTCCTCCCTCCAGCAGCAGATTTTTCTTTTGATCCAAAGAAACCTCAAAACTCTGGTCAGGGAATATTGACTCATCTGCTGCCTAGTTTGTGCTTGCTGGGGCATAAAAGGAGCAGGGTGGCTCAAGAGGGATTCCTTGGGAAAAGCAGCTGTGGCTGTGAAACAAATCAATCTGCCTCTTCAAAGTGCTCTGCAGCTTTGCCTTTGTGGCTTTAATGCCACCCAGACTTGGATGATTTAATCTTCTGGATGAGTGCTGATGTGGTCGGGTTCATTGCTCTGAACTCTGTGCTAACAGAGGTGGTTTCTCCCATCTCAGTTGTTTCATGCTCTGTGTGTGCTGATACCCACTTTTGGGATGTTGGGTTTTATAACTGACCCTTTGGAGAAACTTACATTCCTCAAATTATCATTAAAATCAGTTTCCCATGGACTACAGCACTGTTACTTTCCCTTTCATTTGCTCTAGCTTTATAAAAAACCACCCTGCATTCCAGACTCCCTCATTCCTTAGTCTCCTTTCCATCCATCTCAATCCCAGCAGGCTGCTAGCCCAGCTCTGAGTAGGAATGAAGTTTTAGTGTCTAACTTCCCTTGATATGAGCTGGCAACAAAGCTAAACATTCACAAATTACCTGTTCTAATGCAAGGTGGCCCTGCCTGTGCCAAGGGGGTGGCACTGGATGAGCTTTAAGGTCCCTTCCAACCCAAACCATTCCATGATTCTGGGATATTTGAATTTGGATTTCCAGCTACCGAGGAAATCTGTTGTGGTCCCACTGGTCCATTGTAGGATCATAGAAAAGTTTGAGTTGGAAGACACCTTCCAAAGGCCACCTAACCCACCCTGCCATGGCAAGGACACCTTCCACTATTCCAGGGTGATCCAACCTGGCCTTGGACACTTCCAGGGATCCAGGGGCAGCCACAGCTTCTCTGGGAATTCTATTCCAGGGCCTCCTCACCCTCAGTGTAAAAACCTTCTTGTGTCTGCTCTAAACCACCCCTCCTGCAGGTGAAACAATTCTGCCTTGTCCTGAGAGCACAGGGCCTGCTGAGAGCTGTGCCCCATCTTTCCTGTAGGCCCCTTCAGTACAGGAACGTTTCCCTGGAGCCATCCCTCCCTTCTCTAGCTGAACACTCCCAATGCTCAGTTTTTCCTCATGGGAGAGGAGCTCCAGCCCTCAGAGCATCTTTGTACCCTCCTTCCATTAATCCTGAACCTTTTCTCTGAAGTTACACAAAAATCTGAAATGCTGCAGGCTCCCCTGGGGTCCCTCAGTGCCTCCTCAGAAATTCCCCTCATGGGTTTGGGGTGGGTGAGACTCGGGTATTTTTTTAGTTTTATTTTTTACCACAGCCAGTTTGATGAGGTTCCAAGAAAAGGACCTGAACTCATTTATTTGTATTGGAACTTGACAGAAATTTTCAGCTGGTGGCACCAAGGATGAGGTTTTGCTGCTGGAAGGGCTCGTGTTCCCTTGTGGAACTGGAGCTGCCCCAGCACTCAGCTCTCAGTTAAGCCTTGAGCACTTCCCTCAAACCATCCATGTCCTCCAGCAAGAGCTGCAGTGCTCCCAGCTCTGCATTCTTCAAGCATTTTCCAATCTCCTTGCATTCTTCAAGCTGTAATTTTATCACCACTGGATGTGATTTTCAGAGAGTGACTTTTGATTGTGCCCCTGAGGAAGGCACTGGATGTGTGCAGATCAGCCCTGCCTGCCCCGGGGCTGCTTTCCTGACTGCTCTGGGTTTAAATGATGCCAAAACAGCTATTAACTCTATCAACACCACATTCCCATTGTTTTCATGCAACTATTTGTCCCTTTTTTCCTCCACAACTGATTCTGAAGATCTTTGGCAGCACTGACAACACCTGGATGTGGATGGGAGATGAGGGGGAGTGGATTCCTTGTGTCAGGAACCTCCATCTTCCACATTACCTAAAGAATTGATCAGGGTACTTAAAAAAAACCCAAGCATTTTCCAGCTTCAGAGCATGGATGTTCACTGCTTATTTATTCTGTAATAAAATAGTACTGTTCTCACAGACTAGGCTGTATGATCCATAAATACCCTTGTAAAATAGATTTGTAGCATGTAACAGAACCCTTTAGAATATTCTGTGAAAATTCTTTTTTGTTGTTGCTGATAGCGCTTTCAGAACATTTACATCCTTCATCCTGACATTTTGAAATAGAACATTTTTTTTCCTACAGAGGTAAGTTTACAGCATCATCACAGCATTATAGCTTGTTTAAAAATACATACAGCAGTACTGGTAATTGCAGGCAAGCTGTAGACTTGAGCAGGGGGCTGGTGGCAACTTCACATGGTTTCTACTTTATAAAACAATGACATTTATTAATATTACATCATCACTTGGTTAGAAAAGATTACTTAGATGTGCTACTCACAATAAATCTGTCATTTCTCTGTGACATCACAGGACAGGCTGTGGAAATAGAAATACACCATGGTATGGGTGGTTTAAAAAGGATTAGATACCTCATTTTAAAAAGGTGTTTAGGCTGTCTCTTCCCTTAGGAATTTGAGTTCCATTAACACTGGCTGTCCTTAATCCACTTGTGGGAATGCCAGGAGCACCTCTCAGCACAGCCCTGGTGTGAACACTGAAATGTCAGCCTGGGCCCACGAGGAGCTGCTGCTGAGGACAGAGCAGCTCTTCAGGAGCCAGCTGGGACTCACTCACTCAGCACCTTCAGCCCTGATGGGGTCAGTGCAGCACAATTCCCACGCTTTGGAGCAGCTGAGCTGGTCTGGGATACCCCAAATCTGCCTCTTCACCTTCCAGCGGGTTTCTGAAAGTGTGAAAGCAACAGATTGCAATTTACTGGTTCAGTAATACACAGAAAATTGTGGTTAGGGTTGGAATAGACCTAAAAACTCATCCCATTCCACCCCTGCCATGGCAGGGACACCTTCCACTACCCCAGGCTGCTCCAGCCTGGCCTCGGACACTCCCAGGGATCCAGGGGCAGCCACAGCTTCTCTGGGAATCTGTGCCAGGGCCTCCCCACCCTCACAGGCACTGCCACAATTTGTCCAGAAAGGATTAAAATTACAGAAGAGATTAAAAATACATCATTGCATATATTGCATTACATATATATATATATGTATAATAAAGCTGTAGGAAATCTCCAAACTGCTAACAACTCTTAGAAATGAGATAAAACAAGGATGTGTTTGCTTGGAAATTTCAAATTTGCAGTTTTCTCATGATTTTCATTTTCAGGTAATTCAAGAGTACTTCATGGTGGATCCGGGTTTTCTCTTTTTATGAAACAAGTCCAGGTGTGCTTTGGCAAATGCTCTTTTCTTGGTCTCTCTGATACTCCTCTTGTGCTTTCTGCAGTCTTTTCCCTCTGAGTTTCCACTTGTGGAAGCAGTAGGTGATGAGGGATGTCATTACCAGGGAGAAGAGGATGACCAGCACCACGATCAGGGCGATGGTGGACGAGAGGGACCCCTCCAGCTGCTCACTCTCTGTGTCCCTGGTGGAGTTCAGGTCAGCAAAGTTCTCATAATCTGCTGAGGCCAAAAGTGCAGCTCCAGGAGCCTCCTTGAACTTGGGCCTCATTGGGACTCGGGAGCTGTTCTCAGAATTCCTGGAGAAGCAGAGCTAGCAGTGCCGTGTCAGCTGGGGCAGCCAGGAGCCAGCTGTGCCCTCGGGCTCTGCAGGCATAGGGGAGGCTCAGCAGGGGGGTTTGCAGCCAGGGAGTGCAGGAACAGCAGCCTGTGGCACCAAGTTTCCAGCACAGGTCAGCTTTATCCCAGTTGTTGAGGTCAGGAATGTGTTGTCTTCATCAAGGGGCAGGAAGGCTCAGCCAGCTGCCAGTTTGGGATTCCTTGTTTTCTGCAAGAGATAATTGGCGAAAATCCAATCAGTTTTCCAGTGGTGGCAGAGCTTGTCCTGGGGCTGAAAGCAAAATAAATGCTGCAACAAGTGTAACTTTCTATCAGAGGAATTGTTTCAGTGGAAAATTTTTTTTCTTTCCCAAAATATTCCCAGAAGAGAGCGAAACCAAAGGCTTGTTCTGTACATTACGCACAGTAACAAAATCAGCAGCAAACGGGAGTTCTCACATTAATGAAGGGGTTTAATTTCCCCTCTTCTATGTATCTGCTCTTGGAGTGGGCTTGAATTTGGGGTTTTAATCCTCTGGAGTTTTAGTTACAGTGGGATTGAGGAGGTTTCCTCACTGATAGGAAATCTGGGATCTGGAGAAAGGTCCTGGGTGAAAAACCACCCCGGATTAGTGGAGAGGTGAGCTCCCCTACAGGCACTGAGCTGTAAATTGGAATTTAACCCCTCCACCCTTCCATAAGTCTGATGGAATTTCAAAGACTTTTAAGTCATTTGCCTTTGATATGTGCTGTGTGTGACAAATCCTAAAAACTTCACTCATCTAAGCAGTTCTGAAGTCCAAAGCTGCTCTGCTCTCCTCATTCCCTCCCTGATCCAAATCCCATTTTGGACTTAAACCTCTGGAACAAGGCTATTCTGCTCTTGATTCCTGCTTCCAATTGGGACAGGAGGATTTGCCCCGGGATATTTTCCTTTGAGGAGCTGTAAGTACATTCAGGGCTATTTATTTCAAATAACAGCTTGCTCCAAACCCCCTCCACCCTCCTCCCAAATGCTTGGAGGCCAAAATTAGGTTTCAGAGATCTTGGAGCATCATTGTTTGGGGATGCTGTGTTTGATAGGATGCAGTTCATCCTCTTTATAAAGTTCATCCCACTCAGGCTCACAGAGAACTGAGGGTCTCTTTTCCTAATTAGCAGCACATTCTGATTAGTAATAACCATGTTTATATAGCTCAGCATTCTGTTGGTACTAAAATATGTAAATAACAGTTCCTGCCAGTTTGGAACAATATGTTCACAGAGTCAGAGAGAAATGGGGATTTTCAAGGAAGTTTAGAACTCAGATTTTGCTGTGGTTGAGGGAGAGCTGATTGAAAGCTCATTTCACATAAAGGACCGAGTGCAATGTGGCCCATCTTTGATGAATGTCTACAAGTGGCACTGCTGGCAAGTCATGCATCAGGAGGGGGTGACAATAGAATATTTTAGTGCTCCTTGGCCGTGTATTCAACATCTCTCTCAAGTAGCCTGAAGAAAGAAACTGCAATAAAAGCACTTGAGAAGCTGAGAAATGCCCCTCTGGTTTATGGAGCAGCCAAGTGCTCCCTGCTACCTCCCCATGGAAGGTCCAGGAAGGGGGAATGTCTCAGCACTGGGGAAATCTGATCTTGTCATACTTGCCTTAACCTGGATGTCATCTCATCTGTGTCCACAGCTGTCAGATTCCTGGGGCAGGAGAAAACAAAAACACAAAGTCATAATGCAGCTGGTTCTGTGCTGCTCCAGGAAGGCGCAGGGGTGGTGTTTGTAACTGCCCCATCAGTGCAGGGAGGTGACATTTCCAAACCAAACCAGGAACACTTAAATCTCAAAGCTGCAAAGCTCTGCTTGTGCTTCAGCTGCATTTTGGGGAAGGAACCTGCTCTTATGGGCAAATCCCTTCCCAACAACCTCTGAGGGTTTTGTTGGTGGCCGTGCTGTGAACTCTGGAGTGACAGTGACCAAACCCATGGGTGACAGCAGTGCCACCACTGCTGCCTGAAGGCCAGGAATGCTCCTTGCTGCTGCTCAGGGATGGATTGGGGAACCAGATTGGAGAGCAAAGGGTGAGAGACACCCCAAAAACTGGTGTGTGCACAGGCAGGAGCAGTGGGAGAAGCTCTTTGCTGGGAATCTGTGGGTGGGTGTGGATGTGAGGGATGGTGGCACAAGGGGTGAAGGAGCTGCTCCTAACAGAATCCAGCCTGGAAGGGAAGCAGGCAGGGACAGTGGTGGCTGAGGTGCAGAGGGGCCTCTCCAGGCTGGGGAGGCAGAGAGGAACACGGTGAGGTTCAGCCTTGGAATGAACAGCTCACATCCCATCCACTGGGATCTCACTGGCAGCACATCTTCAGGAGGACACTTCCCATTAAAATCCCCCAAACCTCTTCCTTTCCCATGCTTTAGCTGAATTCCAACAGCAGAGAATAAATAAAGCTGAGATTGTTTGGTTGGGTTTGTGTGAGTCATAAACCTTCAGTGGCTTTGGCCTGAGCATTGCAAACATTGCAGTCAGGAGCTCAGGGCTGGGCACATTCAATTCCCATTAAAATATATTAGAAAGATTCAAGTATTGACAAAAATAATGTGATTTTTTAAATCTGGAAATTTGTTAGAATAAACTTATTGTGCAAGCACATTAGAATATCTGGAAGTTGAATTCATTTTTAAAGTTTTTAATGAAATAATAATGTTTTACTCTGGTACTTATCCAAGCTCAGGCTCTTGGTGTAGCACATCCTTGCCTTGGGATGGACTTTGCTGCCCTGGCTCATGTTCCCTTGTCTTTTTTAGCAAGTTATAAAGTACAACTCAGTACGAGATGAGGGGAACAAAATCTGCTCCTTGATTTGTAATATCCTTAGGACAGGCATTGTCTTCCCTTTGTTCTCCAAGTTTGACCTTCGAGAACCTCAGAGAGAAATAGATTTTTGAGGTTTTTTTACAGTTTTTGAGGGTGGAAAGTAAGAGAGGGTTGCAAGTGATTTATATGAGAGGAACAAAGGAAATGACAGTAAAAAACCCCAGTGTCTCAAGATGAATTCAGGTTATTGGTATCTGTCAAATACTGAATTACTGAAAAGAGACAAGAATGTTCATCAACAGCTTTTTGATTTCCCTGAGAGTCCTCCCTTTTATTAGGGCAAACCTTGCCTCTGTTTGCCAGACTTGGTAATAATGATGTTATCAGTGTTAGACTCAAGACAGAAATGACAATTTGCATTGTATTCATAAAATTCAATCAATCAATCAATCAATCAATCAAAACACTGTGTGGAAGACCAGAGTGAAGTTTTATTGGATATGGTTTGGGGCTTTTATATAGTTAAGAGAAGTCTGGTTTTTATTTCAGTCAGAGTGACTGAGTTCAGCAAATGTCTGGAATTTTCAGGTTTATTGGAAGGATGAAGGGCAGGAATCCCACATGAGCTTGCTCCAAAGGGAAGCTGATGGCACATCCCTGACCCTTGGGATAACCCATACTTCCTGATGGGGCTGATAAAGAAGGGCTGATAAGGACATCAAACCAAGCAGTGAGGAAAAGGAACAGCCCTGCTCTCAAAGGGACACAAAAGCAGCTTTCCAAAGGAAAAGGGACTGCCCTGAAACCACAGACCTGCTCCTTGGGAGCTGATATAAAAAATCTCTTTGACAGCAGGAGAACCTTGGGTTCTGTCTTTGTGTCTCATGTCCTCATCCCTCCACTCCCTGTGCTCTTCCCACTGTTGAATTACTCCCGGCATTTATGTAACCCTAAATATATATTGATTTTTTTTTTTAAACATAGTTTCAGGCTTGCTTTCTTCCCTTTTGCCTTCAGCTTTCTTGTAAATCTCCCTGCTGCCTTTCAAATTGCCTCTTCCATTTTAATTGCATTAGGGAAGAATGCAGCTCCTCTCTCCATTTGCATCTTTTTGATGTGAAAACATTGGGATAAAAGGTTTCCCTCATCCTTAAACCTGTATGGAAAGGGCTCTTTCTCCTCCTCCCCCAGAGCTGAGGAGTGAGACATCCACTCCAACACTTGTGCTCAGATAAAAGGCACAGTGGGAGTGGGAGCAGTGGAAGGGGGACAAGGAGGAGGAAAGGAGAGGAGGAAGGGATGGGAGAAGGCAGAAAATGCTTGGAAAAACACAGTGAGATGTTTTAGCTTTGCTGCATCTTCTATAAACTCATAGGAACAAAAGGCCAGGCTTTAAGAGTATTTAAAATAGGTCCATAAATATATATGTTTTTATTTTTGGATGCTTAAAATACTTTTGGAAACCTGCAGGTTTCAAGTCTCCACAGTGCTGCTCAGTTTAATTCCTGGCAGGTTCTGTATCCTTTGGGGTGTGTGTTGCTCCCATACACTGTATTTGTAGTGTCACCAGGTTTGTGGGTCTTAAACACCACAGATTGACCTGCAAGGTCCTCACATTAAACCTCTTTATGCCTCTTTCTTCTGTATTGTTAATCCCCAAAGAGGAAACATGATCTGTACTCGATTTTTCCATGTGGGCACCCCTAGAAAGGTCATTTGCATAAACCCCTTGTGATTACACCCAGTGCTAGAACTGGCACCTTAGAGAGAGGTTGGAGCAGGCCAATTAATCTTTTAATTAAGCGTACAAAACTCTAGCCCTGCTTTTATCCCAGTGAACAAGGAATGTCTGCTCTTCATTGTTGTTCTGCGTGTTCTAACTTTGTTACTCCTGGAGAAGAGAAAAAGGCTGGGAGTTCTGGGATCACTCATTCCAGCCCTGGCCAGATCCACGAGCCACAGGAAGGTTGTGCTCCTATAAAAGGATCAGTCTCTGGTGGGATCCTGCTTCTCCCAGGAGCTGCCCTAGGCTTGGATAACTGTGTACAACAAAACCAGGTAATTTTAGAGCAGAACCTGATCCCATCTTCCCTCTGCCTTGGAAGATCCTGAGCAAAACAATCCCGTGCCACTGCTTGGACATTTTGGGATCCAGAGGAGCTGCTGTGGGCAGAGGCTGGGCTCAGCAGGGCCGTAAATGTGAGGTGCTGCATTCCTGGGCATTTGTTTGACAGAGGACCCACGTGAGGCTAATTCTGGTTTTAATTTTAATTGAGTAATCCTTGAAGTGTAGATTAATTAAAGCCACAGGTGTGTCTGGCTTTAGGCTCTCTCTGAAGCTGATTTCCATCCCACTGATTTTATTGGTGACCCTTGATAGTTTAATGTGTTAATTTAGCCTAAGTGTGATTTGATAAACAGCAGCAGCTTTTAGGGTGTGATCACAGCCTCCTCATCACTGCCTGTTTTGGCAAATCTGAGCTTTGGTCTGTGCCAAGTCCAAATCCTTCTGGAATGGTTCCTGTTCCCAGGAACAAACTGCACCTCAGTCATTGACAGACTGAACACTTGATGGATTCCCTCCCTAAACCAGCCACTGGTAGGTCCCTGGATAATTTTAACCTTCTTGTCCAGGAAATGTGAGGAAAGTTTATTATCCTGAGCATTGGAATGCTTGGATGCCATTTTTAGGGTGGCTTTAAATCTCCATGAAATGCCCCCCAGAGGTGTGAGGACTGGTACAAACATGTGAGGACATTGGGGTTTATTCTTTTCACAGGAGGAATATTATAATAATATAATAGTTACAATTTATATCTAGGAAAAGATCTGTGGTTTTCCCTTTTAAGCTTTGAGAACAGTGCTGTATCCAGGTGTTCTCTGAGCATGTTCCTTCCAGGTGTTCCCTTCCAAAGAGACTTCACTGCCTTCTAAAAGCTGTTGAGGTTGTTTTTCTCCAAGCAGCACCACTATTCCTGCTTTTGGAGGGTGGATTTTCCTGGTCAGCCACTCCTGCCACAGGAGCAGGCTTCCATCATCAGCTCAAGAATCCACCTTGCAAAATGGGGATTCTTTGTCCCTTTGAAATGATATTTTGTGGTTCACTCACTGCTGATATGGTCCAGACTCATTTTTTAATGCTGCTCTTTCCCTCCAAAATCAGGGGCAGTTCCATCCTGTGATTAGAGGCAGCCTGGGAATTTCCCCTTGGTCCCTATTTTAGATATTATTCTGTGCAAACACAAACCCTGGAGTGAGCAGTCCCCAAACCTACACTGAGCTTAAATTGCTCAGTGATTTTTTTTCCCCCCATTTGCTGTTTTAGGCTCAATTTGCCCCAAAGTTACAGGATTTTTGGAGCCAGGGCAAGTAGTGCAGGTACAGGTGGATGATTAATTGTTGAGTTAGAAGGAAAATGAAAACTGAAAGCTGTTTAGAGCTGAACTCAAATGAAAACCCCAAACCTAAGAACCCTCATCAAATATAACCTTAACCCAATCAATGGCCTTTTTGTTCACTTCTCATTTTGTGTGCAGGTGAAGGAGGCTTTTAATTCTGGCCTAATTGTGCAGGGATTAACAAATTAGATCTGGTTTTGTGTGCCCCCCACTATTTAATCTCTCCCATTTTCTCCTGCCCTACCACAAGCAAGGAAAGCCGTTTCAGCTGGGACACTGCAGCCTTTCTCTTGGATCTAAAATCTGACAGAAACTCCTGCAGGGATAGATTAAAAAAAAAAAATTGTAAAGAGCAAAAGATTGTTTGAACATTCCAGTTTTCACCCATCTCCTTTCAAAAGAAAACTCTCCTCTTGATGAACAGGCCTAGTCTAGGACTGCAACAAATTCACTCCTCAGGGAATTTCACCTTTAAATTGTGCAGGAAAATAAGAAGTTAAAGGGTGGGAGGGAGCAGGGGCTGGGAGGGGGAGTGATGAGTGTCAGTTTAGAGGCAGCTACTTCGTCTGTACATTTCTGGAACAAAATCACATTTCTTTTCCCCCAGCACACACTGGGAATAGTTTCTGTGGGATCTGGGAGTTGCAGGTGAGCAGGAACACCCTTCCCTGCTTTTCTCTGCCCTCCCTCCCCATCGGCAGCCCAGGAGCTGAAGTGGTGCGCAGTGAACTGGTCCCAGCACCGGGCTGAAGGAGGGAACGGAGCCCTGGAGCATTCAGCGCTCACAGCACTGACCTTCCTTTGAGCTTCCAACCTCGTTCCAGACAGGAAAAGTGCTGTGGGTTCAGGGAAGGCGGAGATGGCCACGGCAGCGCTGCCGGGGCTGGGAGGGCACGGGGCACCCCCGAGGGCTCAGCTGCAGGACAGGGAGGGACGGGAAGGGCTCGGATCCCTGGAGCCCGGAATGGAGAGGAGGGGCAGGTGTGTTCAGGGGTACAGCTTCGGGAGCCGGGGTGCAGCCCCTGGGGAAGGGCGGGGTGCGGGAAGCTCGGGGCAGGAGGGTCACCCCCCGGAGGGTCACCCCTGTCACCAGAGCAGGACCCCAGGGGGGCCGGGCTGCCCTGGAGCCTGGCAGGGACCGTGTCAGTCACACACGCGGTACCGCGCTGTGCCGGGCTGGCCCGTGGCTGTGCTGGTGCCGTGCCAGCCTGCACACCCGTGCCGTGCCGTGCCAGCCTGCACACCAGTGCCGTGCCGTGCCAGCCTGCACACCGCTCCCACGCTGCCTGCCGGGTGCCGTGCCAGCCTCACTCCCCAGCTATCTCCGTGCCGTGCCGTGCCGTGCCGTGCCATCCAGCCCGCACGCCGGTACCGCGCTGCCCGGTGCTGTGCCGTGCCTGCCCGAACGCTGGTACCGTGCCGTGCCAGCCGTGCCGTGCCAGCTTGTACACCGGTACCGTGCCGTGCCGTGCCAGCAGCGCCGTGTCCCCGCGGGGCTGCGGGGCCGGGATGCAGCGGAGCATCCCCGGGCTCTGCCGCAGGCGCTGCCCGTGCCTGGCGATCCCCGCTGCTCACCGGGAAGCAGCTCCAGAGGCGCATCCCTCCGGGAAGGGGCACAGCGCCCTGCGCACGGCGGGCAGGGCACGGGCTTGGGGCTGGGGCCGTTTCGGAATCGCCCCCGCTGCCCTNAGCTTGTACACCGGTACCGTGCCGTGCCGTGCCAGCAGCGCCGTGTCCCCGCGGGGCTGCGGGGCCGGGATGCAGCGGAGCATCCCCGGGCTCTGCCGCAGGCGCTGCCCGTGCCTGGCGATCCCCGCTGCTCACCGGGAAGCAGCTCCAGAGGCGCATCCCTCCGGGAAGGGGCACAGCGCCCTGCGCACGGCGGGCAGGGCACGGGCTTGGGGCTGGGGCCGTTTCGGAATCGCCCCCGCTGCCCTCTCCATCCCTCCATCCCTCCCTCCCTCCATCTATCCCGCAGCTCCGCACAAAGGAGCCGCCGCAGCCGCTCACTCACCTGCTCCGGCCACGTCCTCCCGGCTCCCCGGGACTGTGTGGGGCTGGCAGCCCGGGCAGGGAGCCCCGAGCCCGGCCGGTGGCCCCCGGTAGCCCCGAGCCCGGCCGGTGGCCCGCGGTAGCCCCGGAGCCGGCGGTGCTGGCCGGCGGTGCCGCAGCTGCAGCGAGGGTGGAACCGCTCCACACCCCCTCGGCAGCACCATCTGAGCCCAGGCGAATTTGTCAACTTTATTTAGGGGAAAGAATGGATCACATGGGGAGGCTCACGGAGCTGGGAGGAGCGTGGCGGTGCGGAATCAGGTCACTGCCACAAGCCGGGCTGGGCACGGCCAGCGGAGCGCTGGGAGCGGCAGCGGGAGCAGCCCCAGACAAAGGCGAGGGACGCTGGTGGGAATTCAGCGCTGTCGCTTCCCCCCTTATCTGGCCTTTAAGCAGGGTAATTTCGCGCTCCTCTTATCAGGTGAGTTTTCCTAATCCAGTACGAAATAGAGTGGAATGTGAGAGAAATGTTTTCAGCTTCCGAGTGCTTTTGAGCACATTGATCCTGTCGAGCATTTATTTCCACAGCCTTTTCTTTTCCCATTTCTGGCTCTGTACTGCGGTGCTGAATTGATCCAGCCCCAGAGAAACGGATGCTACAGACCCGTTCCAAAGCACCACATCCAATAGTCCGGGAATATTTGCCTCCGTCTCAAATCTTTAATTTGCATCTCCTGCTCAGACAAAGGCTGAGGCTGCTGCCTGATCCCTATTGTCCCACGAGCTGAGGAATCCTTGTGGAACTGGCTTTCTACAGCACCTTTTCCTGCTCTTTCTCATTCATTAATGGCTAGCAAAACTCCCAAGCCAGGTAACACAAAATTTGTCCTTTCTTGCTGCCAGGACCGACGGCAGCAGGATCCGTGTGATTTTTAATATTACTGTTTATTTCATCACCACACATTCCCCAAAAGCTGCGATGGGTTTAGGTTATTCAGAGGCCAGAATTCAAGTGTGGATTCCAAAGTGTGGCTCCCTAAATACACACATATCTTGTGAAGGAGTGGGCCTGACTTTTATAGGTGCTAAGCAACTGTTCTTATGCATTTCCATCTGCCTTGAAGTCACATCCCACCCTCTCCACCTTCCTCATGTCCACACTTTGAGACAGAAATGAGCTTTGGACAGCAGGCTGGCTCCTTCCTCTGCTGCCAAGAGCTTTCTGCCCAAAGGAAAATCCATCCTAAAGCAGGATGGAAGGGAGTTGGGAACCAGGGGAATTGCCACTGATGTGTCCAGGGAGGATAAAAACCCAGGGGAGGGCATCTGCTGCAGCCAAAAATGGCTCAAGCAACCATGGAACAAGTTGCAGCTGCCTACAGAGGGACTTCCCTTCTTTCAGCTTGCAGAAAATTATCCAGCCTTGGCACTTAAAGGCTGGAACAGTCAAAATGTTGATTCTTGGCAACTTCTTAATGAAGCCTCTGGATTAGAGAGGATGTAAATGAGGATATCACACCAGGAAAACAGTTCTCACATCAGACAGCACCCAAAGGCAAAGCAGGGTCCCTTGGTGGCCAGCACAGTCCTGGCTGGAGCAGAACTTCCCATTCCTTGCTTTCCTCTCCCCAGAAAAGGGGGAAGCTGGCCCAGGCTCCTGCTTCCCGTGGCTCCCAGAGGATCCAGGAATGCAGCTGCTCCTGCTGGAGGGAGAATTCAGCCCCAGCTGGCTCTTTGTGGGGCAAATCAGCGAGTGCAGGGAAAGCTCTTTGCAGCTTTGCTCCAGCACAGGGAAATGGGAGATTGCCCAGGAAAACCTGGGCTGTGACCTGGAGGCTGAGCTTGGTGTGCCAGGTCATGTGCCTGGATTCCAGCAAGGAAGGATCCATCCCTCTGCACAGCAGCTCCAGGTGTTTGGGGTTATTTGTGACAATCTCTCTGCATTGCCAGGCAGGAAGAGACCTGCCAAAGGCTTTTACAGCCCTGGTGACCCCTTATTTCTATTTTATCCCCACAGTCTTTCTTCCTTGCTGACTGAAGTTTTCCATCTCCTGCATTTCATGAAACTTTCCTTTTATATTTTTATACACTGCTGCTTGCTGAAGTGTCTGATGTCAAGTGAAAATCTATACATAATGTGTGTCTAAATGCATATTTATATAAATTCACCCATATACATATGCAAAGGCCTGGGAATGCAAATTCCTCCCTGTTTGCACTGGTGCAAAGGGGGCCTTTTCCTCTGGTTTTGTTACATTTCACTCTCCCTCCCACTCTGCCAATGAGATAAGCCCATAAGGAATGTCTGAAAAGATTCTAATATATTTTTATGCTACATTTAAGCTTTTCTTCAAATGCTTGCTCTTAATCCTCTATGACTAATCCACTCAAATTCCTCACACTATCAGATTCGCCACTTCCTGAATCTCCTCTATTTTAAGGCTTGCAACAGGTCAGGAATTGCATCAATAATTTGAAGATTGTGGCTCTCAGGGAGCTGTTGACCAGGGACAGTGTTGATATGGCACAGCTCTGTCTCCCCCAGGAAAACTTACAATTCCCAGAAAACCAGGAAAACCTTGATTTCAGTAAGATTTCAGGAAGGAATTCTGGTCTGTGAGGGTGGGGAGACCCTGGAATAGAATTCCCAGAGCAGCTGTGGCTGCCCCTGGATCCCTGGAAGTGTGTAAGGCCAGGCTGGGGCAGCCTGGGATAGTGGAAGGTGTCCCTGGATGCAGGTGGGTGATCCAAGGAGATGATTCCCAAGGAAATGTTGTTTTTTCCATGTCCACACTGTCGTCAAGGTGCTTTTCTCATGCAGAGAGTGGAGCAGTTCCTCACCTTTAATGGGTCCCCATCTCCTCTTGGAGCAGAGAACCAGGAATGTGGCTTTTCCTAATCCCAACTGAGCAGGGAGGGACTAAAACCAAAATTATTAAAAGCAAAGTTTCCCATCAACGCCAGACCATCAAATTCCTCCTCACTGGATAAAGTTATAAATATTGACTGCAGGGGAAGTGCAAAATTTAGAGGCAAACAGAGTGAAATGAAAGCTCATCATGCAGAAAGTTTGTGTGGGGTTGTTGTTCCCTTCCATCCTAAGTGGAAGGTTTGGCTTTATTAGGAGAGATAAAATTGACTTAATAAAAAAAGCAGTTAAGAGCTCATAATGCAAAACTGGCTTAGCCAGCACTGCTGATCTATCAGTCTCACTAATTTTAATTGCATTCAGCCTGATCATGAAATGTGGAATGAGGTCTGAGATTTCCGAGGCATTGTTGGAGTTCTCAGGCTGCTCCCCTGTCTCTGAAACAGCTCCTGAGGAAAACTGACAGCTCCTGAATTCTTTATTCCAGGAAGGAGGCAGGCAAGGGACGTGTGGTAGGAGCACAGAAAATCCATAAACCTGAGGGGGGAAGTCAGAAATTCCTGATTAATCTGCCATTTAATGAGAGTAAGGAGAAATCCAGAGGAATTGAAAGACATGACAGATAACATTAATGGACAGAAATGCTGCTGCACAGGGCACAGAATTCCCCATGGAATTCCTTGCTGCAGGTGTGCTCTGAGTTGAAAGCCTTGAAGGATTCCTGGGGAGGAATTGTGGTGTCCTTGTGGAGATGGGAGCACCCAGAACTATCAGCAGTGGCTTTGGTTGTGGCCTGGGGCTGTAGCTCAGCACATGCAAAGAGGAAATTCCCTCTTGGGGCAGATTTCCTGGATTCCTTTTGCTCTGTGTGAGTAAAAACAGTTTTAAATCACTGGGGGTGAGCAGTGTCAGGAGCTGGGGCTGCACAAACAGCCTTGGATCCTGTGCAGACACTTTTGTTCCCTCACCCTCAAATCCTTCTGGGCCTGTGTCTGCTACATGAGGAAGAAATTCAGCTTCACAACACAAAGATAAATCTCGATTTTCCCCCGAGGTTGACTCCTTCTGTGCACATAAATCCCCAGCCCTGGTGACTGGAGAGCTGATGAGTTTCCTTTGCCGGATCGAAAACCTCCTGGGAAAAGCCTGGATCAAAGAATGAACATTGTGGAAATGTGGGGTGGAGTGCAGGTAGGACAGCCAGGCCTTGTTTTACAGGGCTGGGTTGTGAAGGTCAGGGCTGCTGAAGAGGTTCCTGTGTTCTTTGGAATGTCCCTGAGGAATCCCAGATGATCCCTGCCAGCACCACCCCTGACATTCCTGGAATTTCCTTTTATTCCCTGTTGTCCCACACCAGGGGGGTCTGCATGGGCTTTAAGTTCCCTTCCCACCCAACCCATTCTGGGATTCTGAGACAGAAACCCCCTGTGTTTTCCACTTTCTTGTGCATCCATCTCTGCTCTCATCCCAAGCCAAAAGATCCTCATCCCTCCTCCCTCAGCTCTCATTCCCACTGCTAGTGTCCCTTATTCTGTCCTGCTGTCCCCATTCCTGCAGAGGCCAAACTGGATATCCCAAATTAATCAACACTTTTACAACACAGCAACTTCCTAATAATTTTTTCACCAGTCAGTCAAGATAAAATTGGGACAATAAGATTATCAAAAATGCATTTGTAATGTGAACCCTGGAAAAAGCAGGAATAAATTAACAATATGTGCTCAGAGCAGAACCTGACTTTGGCAAAGTAAAGTGGGTTAAACTAAGCAGAGAGGAAATGATCTTGCTCTGCAATAAAACATTCAATCAGGGAGGTGTTCAGCTGTTTCTGTGTAACCCCTGAGCAGGGAAGGCACCAGAACAAGAGAAAAAGAGACGAAATTGCTGCTCATTGATTTAGAATCCTCCACCCTCTCCACCGAGCCAGGCAAGGGTCCTGCAGGAAAACCAGCAGGGGGTTCTGGAGTGGAGGTGGCACTGGAGATTCCACCTGGGACTGCACCTTCACCCTGGAATTTCTGACCTCTGGGAAATGCTCCTGAGCGTGTTCAGTGGGGTTTTTGAGCTGCAGTATTGTGTGTGAGGTACAGAAATGTTGTTTGGGAACGGAGCTGGGTGGGTTTTCACACTCCTGCTGTCAGGGCTCTGAGGGAGAGGCAGCTGGTGTGCTAAAACAAGGGATGGACTTTGGAACGCTGCAGGGTTAGGAACTGCGGGGTTGGAGGCAGGGATTGACACAAATGTCAGCGTTCCTGGCTGCTCCACTCCTCCCACTGCTCCCCCCACTCTGTTTTCTGGAGCAAAGTGTAAACATTTGCTGGGAGGTGTTTGGTGGCTCTGCTGTCAGTGACTCCATGGGTTCTCTGTCTGATGTTGTTCCTAAATACAAATTTGGGGTCTCCATTTGCCAGCTCCAAGCTCAGCGTGGGGCTGAGGGCCGGAACTGGGGAGCAGAACTGGGTGGACTGGGCTCTGCCCCCCGTGTTTGGGCCAGGACAGAGCCCAGCTCCCACCCTGAGAGCCTGTGGGGCTGAATAAAGGGAAAACACCAATATTTGGGTTCCTCATTAACATGGGCAGGTGCATGTTGGGCTGCAGGGAACAGGGCTGGTAAATAGGAACTTGGGGGGTTTCATTATTTACTTTGAAACAAATGAGGTTTTAATCCATCTCATTCGTTAAGGAAATTGTTGTCTTGGAGTCCTTCTGTTCTGTTTATTCTGAGTGCAAATGAAAAGTGATTCTTTTCTGTCAATCTCCTAATCTTGACACAAAAGCAAGAGCAATTAGGTTTAACCCCCTGAGGAATAGCAGGAGATGTAACACTGCAGCAAGGCCTGGAAATCAATGATTAATGCTTTAGGGATTTTAATTAATCTCCCATTTAATAGTGGGGGATCAGTGGTCAAGGAGCTTCTCCAGGGCCACTCCTGGCAGTGGAATACAAGTTGATCAGGAGTGGGAAGAGCCAAGGAGGAATGTTTTGCCCAGAACCCAGCAGTGGTTATCTGGCTAAATCTGTGGGGTTGAAGGTTTGCCTTCCTCATCATCTCTGATGAAACCTCCAAGGGCCTGAAGGGGCTCCAGGAGAGCTGGAGAGGGACTGGGGACAAGGGATGGAGGGACAGGACACAGGGAATGGCTCCCACTGCCAGGGGCAGGGCTGGATGGGATATTGGGAATTGGGAATTGTTCCCTGTGAGGGTGGGCAGGCCCTGGCACAGGGTGCCCAGAGCAGCTGTGGCTGCCCCTGGATCCCTGGCAGTGCCCAAGGCCAGGCTGGACATGGGCTTGGAGCAGCCTGGGACAGTGGAAGGTGTCCCTGCCCAGGGCACAGGATGGTGTTTCCAGTCCCTTCCCAACCCAAACCATTCCATGATTCCATGATAAGATATCCTGGAAGCATCTCTGGCTTTAGCCCCTCACATCCATGATGGTGACATCACTGTGACAGCTTTTATTGGAATGGGATGAGAGCTGGGGGAGCACTGCTCCCTTTTCGGTGACAAACATCCCAGACATTCCCTTTCAGGGTGTTCCCAGGGCAGTGGGAATGTTCCCTCTCCCTATTCCTTTGGAACAGGGACCCAGGGAGTCGATCCCTGCTGGCTGCAGCAGCTCGGGGCTGTCTCATACCCTGAGAGAGGAACTGCAGCTGGGGGCAGCTGAAATATGGAGGGAGGAGATTTGGAGAGTCCCAGACTGCCTGAGTGACCTTGGGATGATCTGTGGGCACAAATATCCCAAAGAAAGAGCTGTTCTTGGCAGGGGCTGGCACCCTGAGCCGTGTCCTTCCAGTGGGGTTCACAAAGAGCTCGCAGGCAGATTTGGAAGTGATCAGGAAAGCTCTGATGGAGCAGCACGGGTCAGGCTCTGCCAGGACTCTGCATTCCAGCACGAGTCCTTCCCAATGTTTCCCCTGTTTTGCCTCATTTCCAGGCTCGAAGTGGAATTAGTGTGGAGTTTCCCCCTGGGCAAGAGGCAGTGGCTGAGGGCTGCTGATGGATGCTGGGAACTGATCAAGTTTAACTCCTGGAGGAAGTTCAAGCTCATTTTGAGGAACACGTTGGGATCCCACTGCTGCTCCAGGCTCTGCTGGCAGGGCTGGAGCTGTGCCCAAGGTCCCTCAGCCACCTCCCAGTCCCACCCCAGCTCCTGGGGAGGGTTTTTTCAGGACCAGGGGGACATTTTCATCCCACCCTCCTGTGAGTCACCAGGTGCTCTAGGAGTGAGCCACGCTGATCCTGTTCTTAGTCACAAGGGGTGGCTTAAGGAGACTGTTCCTGTTCCTTTGTTCCATCCATTCTGTTCTTCCCAAAACACAATTTCCTCTGAGCTTTTCTGAAGTTGGATTTCAATTGACCAATGGCTCCAGGAGTTACAGAGTCATGAAATGGGTTTTTGTGGAAGGGACCTTAAAGATCTTCCAGTTCCACCTCTGTAATGATAATTTCAGGATTATAAAATTCACAGACTGGTTTGGGCTGGGAGGGACCTCAAAGCCCATCCAGTGCCACCCCTGCCATGGCAGGGACACCTTCCACTGTCCCAGGCTGCTCCAAACCTGGGACGCTCCAGGGATGGGGCAAATCCCACCTCTCAGGGCAGCCCTAAGGAAATGGAACTGAAAATACAAAATCGGCTAAAGCCGGCTATTCCTGAGGGAGTGATGGGAGCACACCTGAGTCCTGCATTCCTGATGGCCACTGGGAATCTCCATGTCCTTCCTGCTGGGAGATCCCTGAGTTGCAGCAGGATTTTTGTGGTTTGTGCTACATTCCCAGTTCTCCCTGCACAGCAGTACCTGTCACCCTTGGAATCATGGCAAGCATGACGAGTTTTTGTTCTCTTTCTGCTTTGTTTTCGCTCTGTTTTGTTTCTCTCGACAGCTGTTTGATAACTTTTGTGTTGCTGTTTGGATATCAAGCTTTAGTGCTGAGGTTGTTTTATTCCCAAGTGCTTGCTGGGAATAAAAATACACTTTATATCTGCTGTGTGTGCATGTGGCTTGGGCTGTGGATTCACAGTTCTGTGGGGGAAGTCACTTCCCATCGGGTGTCACTGGTGAGGAGTTTCTTGGCTGGTCTGTGGCTCTCTCTTGTTCCCTTTCCCAGGGCTGGCACAGCCTGGGTGCCCTTGGCTTTGCTGGCACACCCAGCTCGTGCCCAGTGCTGTCCCCAGTTCTCCCAGGGCCTTTTCCAGTTTTCCTGCCCCTCTTCCCCCAGCCTGGAGTATTCCCTGGGGTTGTTGTGATCCAGGTGCAGGACTTGGCACCATCTCGCTCCAAGGTGGGATTTCAAATTCTTTTTATTTTGCCACTCCAAACCTTTATGCAGATGCACCTGAGCTGGAAAAATCACTTTTTTACTGGTGTAACTACTCAGGAGATGTCTGATAACTCTGTTACCCAGAACAGGGAAAGGTGTGTGATGGCCAAGCCCCTGTGTCAGCAAATCCCAGGTTTTGTGATGTTTGCTTCCCTCCAGCACAGTTTGATTGGATTTGTCCAAAACAGCTGTCCTGGGGCACTTTCCTTCCCTTGGAGCTCTGTGCCAGCAAGGGAGGCTGAAATCCTGCCTCAGCAAACAGTGCAGAGCTGACCTCAGGAACATTCCCTCATGGAAAAACCTGGAAAATGAGTTTATACTTGAGAATTTTGCTGACTTTAATATCACTGAGCTGCACAGTTCTGCCAAAAGTGGGATTAGTGCCAGCAAAAGGAGCCTTTGGACAGCTGGGAATTGGACTGAGATTCCCACAAAAGGACTGGTGTCACCACCATGAAATCGTGTGGGCTGCTCCTGATAGCTGTTGATATGTAGATATTCCATTATTATTAATTATGAGTTCTACTGATAATAATAATTAAAACATATATTAATATGATAAGACTGGGATAAATCCTTTCCAAAGGCTTTCTCAGCACGTACCCAGAGAAGACAAATCTCCTTTTTTAGAGTATTTTTGGGACGAGAAGCGACGCTGAGGAATTTCACCCAAACGTGCTGTGAGCTGGGATGCAGATCCAGCACTTTGCAGGGAAAGCTCCTGCAAACAACAGTTAATGATTTAAAAAATTTCCTGTCAAAATGCCACTTCTCAGGAGGCTGTGCCAAGCTTCTGGTGGAGTGGTTTGAGATTCATTAGGAGCTGAGGGAGGCTCCATCCTTACAGAGCAGCACATGCACAGTTCATGGCCAGCATCTGCTGAGCACCTGAAATAAATCATCTTCAAATTCACCTCCTGGAGCCCAAAGCAGCCCTGCTGAGCAGCTCAGGTGCTGCTTGTATTTCCCAGTGCAGAAGGAACCAGCCCTGGAGCAGTTTAAAGTCCTGCTTCCTCCTGCCCCTTTCCAAATTAACTGCCTGGACACTAATTGGCATCTCCTCGGTGCCTGGAGCTGCTTCCAAAGAGCTGCAAACAAATGAACTCTTAAACAAGGCAGGGAGCAGCTCAGGGAGAGCTGGCTGCTGGAAACAGAGGAGCAAAGCACAGAGCTGGGAAAAACTGAGGTGCAAACAACTCCAAATTCCTCTGAAAGAGAGAATTGAACTGTGGAGAGAATTAAACTGTGGAGAGAGCAGCCCTGCCATATCCTAATTATTTAAAGAGAGGGAGGTGCAGCTGTTTGGATTTCACAGAGGAAAACAGTGGAAAAGCCTGGGATTGGCTGGGGAAGTTTAAAGAAGTTCCAGCCCAAACCTGAGACAGAACCAGGTGATCCGTCCCTCCTGGGGCTGAGTTGGCTCTGTTGGCTCTGGTGGCTCACCAAGAGACAGCAAAACTCATTCCTGCTTTTCCTTTCCCAGCAGGTGATGCCTTGAGAGGCTGCCTGGAACAGAGGCTGGACAGTGTTAGAGGAATAAAGCAGGGATTTATTGAAAGGTCCTTCAAAGGATGCACCTTGGGCAGTACAAGAGCCTGACCCAGGCTACACCCAAGAGGGATGGCAAGTCACACGTTTTCACACTTTTGTAAGTTTTGGTCCATTTCCACATTGGGGTTAATTGTCCAATTCCAGCTCCAGGTTATGCAGTCCCATCCTCCCAGTTTGCTCTCTTCAATTCTCTGTTGTTTGCACTTTTTGGGGTGAAGCTGCAGAGGTGTCCTTGGTTCTGGGGCTGGAAAAGGATTGTTGTGTCTGACTGAACTGTGAGGAGAACTTGCTGACACTTTATGTGAAGTTCAGAGTTATTTACTAATGCAGTACAGAATCTGGAAGATATGAAAGCTGAAAGTGAAGGCGGCACAGGGAGCTGGGATTTGCCTTTCCCTCGGAGCTGCTGAGGGGCCGGGTGAGGTGTGCCCGGGCTCACCTGTGCCAAAGGAGATCCCAGCCGCTGCCTCCTGTCCTGCACATCCCGGTCGGGCACATCTCTTTGTTCCTGTGCTCCCGAAATTTGAGGGCTCCCTTCCCCTTTCCCTGGAAGCCATCTCAGAAGCTGGAGTGGTTTCTCCTTTCCTGCCTTCCCTCCTGTCCTGCTCCTTGTCTCTGCTCCCTCTAGTGTTCCCAGGCAGCTGCTGGCTCTCCTCATCTGCTGCTGAATTTTGGATTTCTTTTCCCTGCATTTCACACGAGCTGGGAATGCCAGCAGCTTTCCTGTCCCCCCCCTGGGAGAGGAACCGGCGCAGGGTCTGCCATCTCCACCTCCCCTCCTTGGCCAACCGAGGCCAACTCTGAATCCATTTGACTCCCAATTTTTTTCCAAATTTCCAATTCCAAATATTGATTTCCAAATCATTAACTCATTCTCAGTTCACGGTTTGGGGATTTCTTTTCCAACCATTAAAGTTCCTTCTAATTCAGGGAGCTGGAAGTTTAATGGGATGTGACACCTGGGATTAGAGCCACCAGATTCTGGTGCCATTCCAACAGCATCCATTGCACCTGAACGCTGTGCTCAAGTTCACTTTAGACTCAGTCTAAGTTTGATTAAGCCTACAAAAGCTTTTGGAGCCGTGAGATGTTGCCTGGAAATCAGAAAATGCAAAGGGGGACTGGAGATCCATGTTGGAATCATGGGATCGCTGCCACAGAGGGAAGGTGGAATTAAAAACACCTGGCAAAGAGAGATTGTTTCCAGTGTTTTGACTGAAATGTCACTGTTTAATGAGCTCTAAATTGTGTGTTATTTAATATAAATATTCCATTTGCATGAGAATATCTGGAAAAGAGCTTTGGGATCATCAAGTCCAATGCTCAACCAGCACGGTCACCACCAACCCCTGTCCTGCAGTGCCACATCCACAGTTTTTGGACATTTCCAGGGATGAGACCTCCAGCCCTGCCCTGGGGTTGGCCATCCAGGGACATCCAGGGACAAGGATTCCTGTGCTTCTGCAGGAAGAGGGAAGTGGGGGAGTTTTCCTCGCACAGGAATGTGTTCCACAGGCTGCAGGAGTGGGTGAGTGACAGCTGAAGGCTGAGCTCTGGTGAGCAGCACAGCTAATTACCACCTAATCTAATTAGCACCTCCCTCAGCTCACCCCTCCACCCAGCCGCTTCCTGGAGGCTGTTCCTTGGGATTTTTGTCACCCAGCTTTGTCCTCCACGTGCTCATCCTGCCCAGAACTGGACCCAAGGAGGGAAAACGAGGTGGTTCCTGTGGGATTTGTGTCTCCAGCACATCCCTCCCGCCGTGCCCTCAGCCTGGTGTCCCCAAGCACAGGGAAATGGAGCAGCTCATGTCATCCCCCAGCTAATCCTAAAGATTTCTCTACAGGAATACTGGGATTGTTGCTCCCAGCTCAGTTCTTTGCTGACAGACACTTCCTCACACACAGGGAAAAGGTGGAAACCCAGTGCTTTTCCCTAAATCCCAAAATATCCCCCCATCTGGCAGCCAGGAGCTGGGGACACGGGCTTCCTTCCCCTTCTGTCTGGGTGACTGGAGTAGCTCCAAGGTGTTGCTCAGGGATTTTTAGTGCTGGGGTTCCTGCAGGGTCAGGAAAGGGTTCTGTGCCCCATTATCAATGCAGGAAAAATCAGAAATTCCATTAAGTTCTTGGAGACTGCACTGCAGGAGCATCCTGGGAGGGAAGTGGGAATGGGGATCCATAGGGGGATTGATTTCCAATTAATTCTGTCAGAAACAGTGCAGCCACTCCAAACCACGTCCCAGGAACCCACCCAAAACCTTCCACAAACAAACCTGGAGACATCCCAAGGCCTCCTTGTGCCCTGGGCATGTTCCTCTCTGCTTTCCTTTCTTTGGGCCAGAATTGTTTCCAGAATGATAAACCTGGAGGGAAATGCTCCCACCTGGCAAAGGGAGGCTGTTCCCATGCCATCCTTCTGTTTATTCAATGAGGAATTTCACCAGTTTGGTTTTCTGCTCCAGGCAGGGCCAGAGGAAAGTTTGGGCAGCAAAAAAAAAAAAAATCTGAAGTTGAATCAAATCTTAAGCCTGGATTTAAAATGGATCACATTAAAAGAACAAAAGAAAAATCCAGTAAATAATAAAAAATCTCTAATTCTCCTCCTGATCTCCCTCTGCTGCATCCCTGTCCTCCCATCCACTCTTCCCATCACCTTCCCTTGCTCTGCTCCAATTATAGATCCCTCCAGGCAGGAACCTGCCAGTGTTTCTGTCAGGGAAGTGCCAAGCCCATCCTTGATGCTTTACAAATAATCACAGGGAACACATATTTTGTGAAATATTGAAGCTCTTCCTGTTAAAAAAAATGAAATCTCTCTGCCATATCAGACATGATGAAATGTCAGTGTGCCATCCTTCCTAAATTAACATCCTTCCCTCTGTCACTCTTGCTTTGGCACATGGGAGCCCAGGATCCATCTCCTCCTTCCCACAAGGAAGAATTTGGTTTTAAATCTGAGACACAAACTTGTACAAAATTGAATGTCTGAGGTGGGTAAGAATAAGGGAGAATCATCTCAAATCTTCTTTAGCTGCCTTTGTTTGCTGCCCTTTAAGTCTTCATTCCCTGAAATCACTCAAAATACCTGGAGGATGAGGCACCATGTTAAAGGCTGCAGAATTCTCCCTGTTTTCCCTCGACTTTTCTAAGACCTGAGCATGTCAGGAGCCTTGCAGCCCATTCCAGTGCTTGCCAGCCCTTTCATGAAGGAATTATTCCCAATATCCAACCTGAGCCTCCCCTGGCACAGCTTGAGGACCACAGAAATCCACTAAAGGGAAGGGTCCCATGGAATCAGGAACTCAGAGGAGTTTCACAGCCCAGGAAGGTTCCACCCCGAGATGGGGTGGGATTGACAATATTTGGGAGCAGGGATTGAGCAGGTGCTCCTGGGGGCTGAGGTGCTCCAGCTTTAAGGTCACACTCCAAGAGCACTCTGAGTTTATTTCCAGGCTGGAAATTGCACCAGGAATTTGTGTGGCCAACGTGGATCTCGAGGATTTGAAGTGACAGCTGGGAAAGAAATCTGCTGCTGAAATTGCATTGGAGGTTATTTCCCTCTTTCTGTCATCTCTCTCACTTAATTAAGAGCCCAGCCTTCTCCTGGGCTGGAATTGAATTATTTGCTTTCACCTCCAATCTGCCTGAGGTGGAGTGAACTCCACTGGAGCTGGCAAACACAAACAAATCCCATCTCCACAGGGTTAAGGGGTAGAATTGTGTTTCTCTCAACCTCTTTTGACCAGAAAGTTGGGATTTGCCCCCTCTGCCTGATCCCTCTTGCTCCTTTATTGAATCTTGAATTGTTTTGGGGAGCAGAAGGTTCAGGGCTGTGCCCCCAAGGCAGCTCAGGCTGTGTGAACACAGCAACTTTAAATCTGCTTCTATTTCTGTATTTGAAAAGGAGCTGAAATGCCAGTGGTGATGTAATGTTCATTTACATTTAGAGTCTGTTTCTATTTATTTTTGCTCCTATTAACTGCATCTTGATTCCAACAGTTTGGGGGTTTTTTTTATCCACTGAGGCTCTCCTTGCCATGAACAGCTCATTTTTTACCTAAAGCCTGCCAGATTTTGTGCCTTATTCAGTCCATAAGTGAAGGAGAATGACAGGTAGAAGGGGAAATGGATGTTTCCTCCCCAAGGGAAGGCTCCTAAATTTGATAAGGACTATTTGTCTAGGAACTGCTGCCTCTGATTACCCCTGGAATGGCTCTGGAAGGAGCTCAGAGGAGATCATTCACCTCAGGTCTGTCCTGGATATGCAGAGCTGGGGAGATGCTTTGGGGTTGAGAGATTTCCTGTGCCATCTTCCACAAACATGAAGAGAGATGGATCAACAATACCTGCAGGGCTCTGATGTGCAGCCTGTGGCTCCTGGGGCTGCTCCAGACAAGGGGTTTCTCAGCCCCAGAGCAAGAGAAAAAGGCAGAAAATCCTGGAATCAGAAGGCTGTTAATGCTGGAAAAGACCTTTAAGATCATTAAATCCAAACGTCAGCCACCACCAATGTTGTGTTAATCCACATCCTCACGTGCCACGTATTTATCCCTTGGACTGAGAGCTGGAATACTGCAGGTTTCTTTTCCTCCCTGCTTTTATCTCCTTCAGTTTCTGGGCTCACTTTTGTTGATTCAACCTTCTGGGGTGCCTTTAATTTATGTTGTTCAAAGGTTTCAGAGACCACTGCCTTCCTTAGTGTTTAATTTGTTTTCTAGAGGGATAAATACTCCAGTGTGGCTTTTTGAAACTGGGCAGAATTGGAGCTGTCACTGGCAGCAAGAATTAAACCCACAAGAGTTCAGCCCCGTGCAGAGTGAGCAGGGACTGAAGGATATTGAAGGATTTCATTGTTTCTATGGCTATAAAATCCTTGGAAAATATAACCCAGCAGCTCTCTCCATGCTCTTGCTCAGCAGAACTGCAAAGAAATGCTTTCAAACCTTTTATTTATGGAATTGTTGAACAAGGAGAATGCACAATTAAAGAGAGGCTCAAGATCTGTCCTGGAGCTGCTCTGCCCCCAGCAAATCCTGTATGTCACAGCTCATCAACCTAAAAATGCCCCAATACAGCCAAGCAGGGGAGAGCTCTGATTAATTTTCCCCTCAGATGGAAGTTTAAGGTTGTCCAGGTAAGTCCAGCTCATCTGAAGCTGAGAAGATGTTCAGAGAAACATCCTGAAATCAGTTCTGTCCTCGAGACTGGGCTTAACTCTCCTGCTAGGTGTAGCTGGGCTTGGTTTTTCCTGAAGGACAGAGCTCAACTCCTTGATTGAAGATCAGGAGATAGGCCAGGCTTAAATCTGTGTGGGAAGACAAAGCTGGAGCTGCCAGGTGCTCCTGGCAGGGGTGTTCAGTTCCAGCTGTACTTGGAGTGATAAATGAGTGGGAAATGCAGATTAACACAGGCAGGGATGGGAGGAGGAGCTGATTTATCTCCCCCTGTTTTAGAATTGATTTATCTCCCCCTATTTCAGAACTGATTTATTCCCCCCTGAGGTTTCAGTGGATCAGCTCAGCTTGGAACAAACTCCAGTTAACAGAGGGATCAGGAATATTCCTGAGCCCATCCCAGGTGTGCTGGGCCATGTCCTGTGTGGGTTGTGTGGATCCAGGGAACCTCTGGCTCTGTTTTCCATGGACTTGGGGGTTGTTTTTCACCCCACCCTGCACAGTCATTCATTTATTCCCTGTTTTATAAATTTAAGAATCTGTCTATCCCCACAGGAGGAGGGAACAGAAGGAATTCAGTCCTGGAACCATCTCAGAATATCCTTACCACCTTCTCCCCTTTTATCAAATTGTTCTTTTTTTCCCAGTTTCTCATTTCATAGGTTTGAAACTGAAGCTATTTAGAGCCTTCCCTTTTCCTTGCTTCTCTCTAAATATATTTTAGGGCTGCTTGAAGGGTTAAGGAAACACACAGACATCCTCTTATGGGGAAAATGGGGAAACACATCCCAGCCTCCTGCTTTTCTCTTTCCTCACAGCCACACACATTCTGATTTTGTCGTTATTGTCTGGTCGTTGTGGGGAAACAGAATGAAAACAGGCAAAAGAGAGCAAATCAATATGCTCCAAACCCACTTTTTAAAAATTAAGTTATTTAATATGGTCATAGGAGCTGGCAGTTGTAGGAGAGGAAGGTTTTCATATTATAAATGTTTAAAACACTGGGAATCTGCTTCCTTTTCACACTTCCAGCAGTTCCCTTGGACAATGAAACCTGCAGCCCTCATCTCCTCATTTGTGTCTCATCCAGGGATGGTATTCATCAACAGTTGGGGTTTTGCTTTCCTGGCCAACACAGCTAAGGAACTAAAAATAAATATAAATATAAATACAAATTATAGAAATAATTGCTCACAGTCTGTGGGTGTTACACAAGGGCATTTCCACTCTGGGATGCACAAGTACAGCTGGATTTGGGATTTCTGGGGGAGTTCCAGCAGGGTCACTTCAGGTGAGTGAACTCAGAATCTGGGCAGACTGTTCCCACCTCAGTGTTCCCCTCATTCCAGAGCCATGGAAAAGGCAGAATTGAACGAATCTGTGCTGGATGTTGATTCCCACTGAACCTTTAGACTTCTCCCCTGTGGGTAAATAATGAGAGAACCATGGAATTCCAGCCTGGGTGGGGTTGGAAGGAGCTTAAAGCTCAGCCTGTCCCCTCCCTGGGACACTTCCCCCATCCCAGGCTGCTCCAAACTCCCAGAGTTTCAGGAGAATGCAGAAGTTTGGTGAATCCATCTGGGAGCAGAGTGAGGGAGCAGATTCAGATTCCAGGGCCTAAAGGGGTCCAGGAGAGCTCGAGACGAACTGGGGACAAGGCCTGGAGGGACAGGACACAGGGAATGGCTCCCACTGCCAGGGGGCAGGGATGGATGGGATATTGGGAATTGGGAATTGTTCCCTGTCAGGGTGGGGAGGGGCTGGGCTGGAATTCCCAGAGCAGCTGTGGCTGCCCCTGGATCCCTGGCAGTGTCCAAGGCAAGGTTGGACACTGGGGCTTGGAGCAGCCTGGGACAGTGGAAGGTGTCCCTGGAAGGTTCTGGAAAGGACATGGGTGGTTTCTTTTGTTCTGGACTTGAGGCATTTTGTGAACCAGCAGGTAAGGGCTGGACAAATCCTGTTGGAATGAATGAAATAGAAGCCTGAGTTTCTCAGAGAGAAAAAGAAATGCAGGGTTTGAATTAGAACCTTTAGAGAAGCTGAAATATATTAAGCCACACAGACATGAAATAGAAGTGTAAGTTTTAGTTTTAAGTAAATAGAAATATATCTTAAGTGCCTTGAGAGACTGTATTAGCTAGTAAAAGGCCCTAAAGCTTAGTTTAAAGCTCAGTTAACTTAGTTCTAGTCATAACAAAAACATAGTACAGCACTGTTTGTGTTTCTACATAGAATAGATAGGGCTACTCACGTAATAGATAATATGATATGTGTAGGTTTGGGGCAAGAACTGACACCACCTTCACACAATAGAATTAAGCTCAGATTGGTGTAAGAAAGATGGTTTAGAATCGTGCTTTTAGCTGATTGGATGATTTATGAATAAAAGTCCCTGTATTGAGGTGAGAAAAAAAGGGAAAAAGAAGAAAAAAGTTGGGGAGCTGCTGCTGCCTCTGCTCAGAACATTGGGGACTTTATGGCAGAAAGCTTTTAGCACAGACTTTAATACTCTGAACTCCTTGCCTTTGAGACTGATGTAGTCATGCAATAAACAACTTTACTACAACCAACAGCTGCTCTTGTCTCTTTGAAGTCCCAAGACCCACGAAAACATCGGGAAAATCTCACGGAGCTCAGAATTAACAATAAGAGAATTCTGTAAATGGGAATTCTCTGTCTGAGGCCAACAGCCAGGTCCTGCTATTGAACACGGGGATTTCAGGGCAGCCACTCCTGCTTTACATTCAGGTGCCAGAATTTGCCCCAGACAGCCTGGCAGGAGCTGCTGGAGCACTTTTACTGAGTGGGATGGAGCTGTCAGGCTGTGCTCAGGGCGTGCTGCAGTCAGCCCCACAGAACATTCCCTGCACTCTGTGACTAATTCCTCCAGCAAGACCGACTGGATTCCAGAAGGAGCTACATTGCTTGGCAGGATAATGAGAGGCAGAAAGAACCTGTCAGGAGGGTGAAGCCTGGCAGGTTTCTTTGACCAGAAGAGTCCCAAATGTAACAAGTGAACCAAAATTCCCTCAAGAACCATAAACAAGGAACTGAATCCCTCACTCCAGGCTCATCTGCTCATGACCTGCTGCTGGTGTGTGTTTGAAAGCCAAGCTCCATCCTCCCAACATCGGAATAGCTTTAGAGCCCCGAGCCACGAGCTGGTGAAGAACACAGAAGTAACGTTGCTATTGGAGTTGTGCTAATTCCATCTCGTGTCATTACCCTGCTAAATCTGGAGAAAAAAGGATTGTTAAAGGATTGGGGTTGTTCTTTAGGGGGAGAGTGTTTGTGTGGGTTTATTGTTGCTGGGGTTTTAAACGTTATGGATGATGTTGGTAAACTCATAATAAGTAGAAAGTGATTTTACTTCTGGTTGTACTTCTTCCCCTGCAGCTTTTGCAATTATTAAAATCCAGAGGTTACAATGTAATTTCTTAAAATCTCTTCTGAGGAATGCAGAAGGAATTATTCCAAGTGACTCAGACCTGCTGAGACTGGAGGAGCTTTTCAGAAAGGTTTGGGAGTGTCTGAGCAAATCTGGGAAGACCCTGCTTAAATAATGAGCTGCTAATTGTAAATTTAGGGATCAGGACCAGGAATTTCAGCCATTTTCCGGAAACTGCCTCCCCTTATTCATTCCTCTCTCCCATGGGAGGTGGTTTATCCAGAGGATGGATGAACAAACCCTTGGCTTACTCTGATTTGAGGTTCCCAATTTGCCAAACCAAAAGGTGTTGCTGGGGTGAGGAGGTGAAAATCCATCAGTGTGGAAAGGTTAAAGATCAGTGGGAATGAGTTCTGGAATTTGGGAATAACAGAAATCCTTTAGCATAGTCACACTTCTCTTGGAAACCCAGCTCTCCCTCCCACCCCTAAAAACAAACCAGAGCCTTCCAAACAGAAATCTTCCTTGAGTTGGTTTGGAGGGGATTTCAGGATGGGGAGGAAAAATCATGGGATTTCTCTCTTAAATTCGTGCTCCCTGCAGCCTCTGGACACGTGTGAGCACAAGGGACTCCAAGTTACTGCTTCCAAAAAGTTCTGAGTTGTGCATTAAACAGCAAGTGGTGTGCTAAAATATTTTATTGTGGAAAAAGAAAAATAAATAGAAAAAGGAAAAAGAGGAGAGAGAAAGAGAAAGGGGAAAAGATGGAAAAGAGAAAGGGAAAGAAAAGGGAAAGAGAAAAGGAAAAGAGAAAGGGAAAGAAAAGGAAGAGAGAAAGGGAAAGAGAAAGAGAAAGGGGAAGGAAAAGAGAAAGGGAAAGAGATGGGAAAGAGAAAGGAAAGAAGTGGAAAAGAGAAAGGGAAAGAAAAGGAAAAGAGAAAAAAAATAGATGTAAAAATAAAATTAGAAACAAAAAGAAATGTAAAAACAGAAAATGAAAAAGAAAGAGACAAAGAGAAAGCAAAATAAAAACAAAGAAAAGAAAGAAAGAGAAAAAAGAAAATATGAAAAGAAAAGGAAAAAGAAGGTGGTAAAAACTGATGTTTTAATGTTATAGAATCTCATTTAAATGAAATTAGACGCTTATTTGCTCTAGAGATGGAACCAAGGATAACAAATGGTGCCAGGTGCCATGAAGGGAACAGGATTTTCTGAGTGATCCCTGGTGAACTGGATGAAATAATGGAGCAGAAAGGCAGTTTATAGGACCCTTGATATCACCAGAGCCTCCTCCAGAAGGAGGAGAAACCCTGACTAAATTCCAGCCATGGGGTGTTGTGGGGCGTTCCTGCCTCAGCTCTGTCCCTCTGCTCTGGGCTGGGCTGTCAGACTGGACAGAGCCAGCCCTGCAGCACCTGGGGAAAAGGGATTTTTGCACTAAAAACCACTCAATGCGCTCTTGGCGAGGCGCTGGGATACCTCTGAGCCCTGCTGTGCCCAGCTGCACAGGGCAGCTCCTGCAAAGCTTCTTCCTTCTGCTGCCTGTGCTCATTCCTGGCTTGGAAAACCCGTCCCACACCCAGCAACCTCCTCGAGGCCTGATCCCGCTGCTCTTCCCGGAGACAGGAACAGAAATTCTCCGGTTTTGCCATTTCCTGCTCAGCAGTCACAAAAATGTCCCTGTCACCAGCGGTGGCACACTCAGCACCACACTGCCTGCAGCACAGGGACCTCTGGCTGCCACTGAGCAAATCCAG
Organism: Dicaeum eximium; assembly: GCA_013396995.1. NCBI lineage: Eukaryota > Metazoa > Chordata > Aves > Passeriformes > Dicaeidae > Dicaeum > Dicaeum eximium. The sequence goes on along the minus strand of VWZP01004610.1, from coordinate 34,713 downwards.
CTCTTCCAGCATGGATGGATGGATGGATGGATGGATGGATGGATGGATGGATGGATCCAAACGCTCATCCCTGCACTGACACCACACCTGCAAGGTGCAGCCTGCTCCAGCAGAGCATTTGGACACATGAGGGATTTGCCTGAGCTTTCCTACCTCTCCCAATTATTCTGTTTTACACGTGCAGGAAATTAATTTTCTCTCTGTGTCTAATTTTCTATTCTAATTTTTTTATTTCTAGAATCACGTGTTCTCTGGGCTGGAATTACACATTTCCCTGTCCCGGGCCCAGGAGCTGGATTGTTTCTGCTCAGCACATCCTCTGGCTTTTCCCAATGCTTTTCCCTTTTCCAGGCTATTCTTTGGGATGGAATTTTGCCTTCATGCCTCATTTCAGCCCTCCAAGGGTGCTACTGTGCTGGAGCTGCTGGAAAATCTGCAGCCCATGGACAGGGTCACTTGGGCAGGGTTGAAAACTGGCCGATGGCCAGCCCAGGGAGGGATGGGAAGGGTGGGAATGGTGGGAATGGTGCTATATCCAGTGGGGACCAGCCTGGTGTCCCGCTGGGATCAGCACGGAGCCCAGTTCTGTTCAATACCTTTACTGATGATCTGAATTAGGGGATAATCATCAGTAAATTCACAGCTGGCACCGAGCTGGGTGGGATGTGGAGGGCAGGGAGGTTCTGCCGCGGGCTCAGGCCTTGGAACTGCCCAGTGGTTTGGAGTTCCCGTCCCTGGAGGTGTCCAAGGAGCGCCTGGCGGCGGCACTCAGCGCAGGTGACAGGGCGGGGACGGGTCACAGGTCGGATCTGCTGATCCCGGAGCGCTTTTCCAGGCGCAGCGATAGTGAGGGGCCGTGAGGGGCCGTGAGGGGCCGTGAGGGGCCGTGAGGGGCCGTGAGGGGCCGTGAGGGGCCGTGAGGGCCGCGGGTTCCCGGGGCCGCCCCGCGCTGAGGGCACCGCCCGCGGCCACCAGGGGGCGACAGGAGCAGCGCGCCTCACGCACGCGCAGCGCTCGCTCCCTTGTCCACCGCCCCGGCGCCTCAGACACCGCGCGGGCGGCGGAGGGACTGCGCTGCCCGACCGGGAGCACCGCGGGCACCGGGAGCACCGGGAGCCGCGGGCGCACCGCGGGCACCGGGAGCACCGCGGGCACCGGGAGCGGCGGGAGCACCNCACCGCGGGCACCGGGAGCACGGGGAGCGGCGGGAGCCCCGCGGGCACCGGGAGCACCGCGGGCACCGGGAGCGGCAGTGCCGGCCCCCAGCAACCCGGAAGCAGCGCCGCTGCAACCGCGACAGTGCACAGGCGCAGAGACAGAAGTGACCAATCGCAGCCGGCGGCGCGGCTGTGACGTCACAGGGGCTGTGAGGGCTCCGGGAAGAGGCGCCGAAGGAATCGGGAGCGGTTCTGGGGTCCGGGAGCGATTTTGGAGTCCCGGACTTGGGCCAGGGGGTCCCAGGGGTCACACGGGGGCTCTAGTGGCCTTTAGGAGGGTCAGAGGAAAGAGTCGCCGGCTGTGGGTGAAAGTCCCCGCTGAGGGACGTGCCGTGGGAGAGGCTGGCGCTGCGCTGGTGCCGGGATGAGTTTTCCAGCCTGGGTCTGGCTGAGGGATGTGGAACAGGCGGCTGCGGCCCTGGTCGTGTCCTGGAGCTGGGGGCAGCAGGACCCCGGCCGCAGATCCTCTCCAAAGGAAGCGTTGGAGGTGGTCAGAAGGAGCTGCTCCAGGCCGTGATTTATCCGTGGATGAGCTGTCCCAGATCGTGTCCTGCTGCTGGCTGACAGCTGCTGGCACACCCCCCACACTTCCCAGCATGGAGAGGAGCAGTGTCCCGCCCTTCCCCTGAGCTGGGGTGAATATTGCGCTGATTTTCGGCCGGATGCACTGAGGGTAAAGCAGACACTCCGGTCGGCATCCGGATCTCGGCAGCTCATTAGCAGCTCTGTGCAAGCTGTGTAATCCTGACAGCTCTTGGGAAGGATTCTGCAGCCTCCAAAGCCGGAGATAAGGCAGGAATGCTGCAGGAAATGAGGATGATTGAGGCTGGGGACACAGCCTGGGAATAGAAGGGAATCTCCGTGTGCTGCTGGAGGCTCCCTGTGCCGAGGCTCCCCCCTGAGCACACGCCTCTGATCATTCCCTGATGCCCTCCTTTTCCCTGCTGCCCTCCTTTTCCCTGCACGCGCTGCCTGATCGTTTGGGGTTACTGCCAGACATGAAAGAGGTGACAAGGGGGTCACAGAGACTCCTGTCAGCCTGAGCTCCCCGCACGGCTCTGCCACACCCACGGGTTCTTAGGGAGCGCCACCCTGGGACAGTGAGGTGTCCCTGCCCTCACATGGCAGGGGTAGAACTGGGTGAGCCCTAAGGTCCTTCCAACCCAGACCAGTGTGGGATTCTGTGATTCATGATGTTGTGCTGATTACCCACAGCAGCACTGGCACTTCACACCCTCAGCCCACCTCACCTCCTTCCGAGGATTTTGCTGATTTTGGGGCGTTGGAAGGACTGAGTGCTACACACAGGGCAATGCTGCCCTGGATTTAAATAACATTTATTGATCCCCTGTAGTCAGGGCCAAGGAGACAAAGAAAGGCCTGGCTGGTGACTTCTCCTGGTTCCAAATTTCCCAGAGCTCTGGAGGTGCCTCATTTCCCTTGGCACAGACAGGTGGGAGCACTGATAGCCCTTTGTGCCTGTGTGAAACACCTGCCTGCTCATTTTGTGGCTCTCTGCTCCATAAAACAGATGAAAATGTTCAGTGTGTGAAGAAAACCCTTCAGTGAAGGCAGGGAGAGCCTGGGAACAAAGAGTCTTGGCATTTGCTGAGCTCTGAGTACAACTTTGATTATCAGAGAGCAGCAAACCCCAGGCTGATTTTGTACACATTTTACACAAAATGTTTTGGTCTTCGAGTTTTGGCAGCTGTTTGGGGTTTTTCTCCTTGACAGTAATGATTCAGTGGGGTCACTGATTTATTTCAGAGCAGTACTGAAGGCAATTAAACAATACCTGGTGATGAAGCTATTTTTGTCTCGTGGGCTGAATTTAAAAATGGGGATATAGTTGGGAGTGAGCACAAGTTCTGCCTGCTTGCTGTGCTGCTGCTGCACGTGATGGGCATGCTGGTGCCTTTATCTTTTATCTCTGTGCAAACAGCCCTAAATCCCAAATCCAGGGCAGTCTGTCAAGGAAGGAGTGGAGCTCCCCCTCTTTCAGTTCTTTGTGGTTTGCCACAGACATAAAACGAGGGGTTTGAAGTGCTCAGCGCTTGTTGAGGGGTTGCAGTTGGCTCCTGCAGTGTGGGGTTAGCTCTGCACAGCCCCTGAGCTGCACCTTTTACAGCTTTTGGGTTTTAAGAGAAAATTTGGCCAATAAAACTTCAAAAATTAACAACTTGACCGTGGAGGATCTGTGAGCAGAAGGCTCTTGCTGAACAAGGACAGCTCAGAGCAGCTGCTGGCAGCAAATGAATGTTGTCATTGTGCAGCTCAGTTAGAAACTGAGTTACAAAATTGGAGACAAGTTGTTCTCCTGCAAGAACATCAGGGAATTAGACAGATTTTATCAGAATATTCTGACTTTGGACCATTTTCTTCAAAAATCTGCTTTAAAATAGAGGAGAGGTCCAGAAGGAAGGGGGCTGGGAGAGAAAAAAACCCCATTTTATTCTCTTCCCCCTTCCCAGCTAATCAGACTTGGAATTTTTGTCTGTTTAATTGGGATATCTGAGAGTTCATCAAGAGGAACAAAGAGGTAAAATGGCTCCAAATTCTCGTGGACCTTGGCACAGTTTTAGGAGACACAAAGTTATTGTCACAACTTCTCTGGGGATTTGTTTTGCATGAATGTAACATGAACACACCCAGAGTCAGACAAAACTCTGCAATTTGGGGTTCAGGGTCTGACAAGGGTATTTGAAATGCGAATAGAAAATACTTAATAAAATCAAATACAAAAAGGAAGGGGGATGGGTGTTTTCCTGACATCTTTCCTGGGTTTAAAAGGAAAAATCTAAACCCATTTTTATGTCTCAGGTTCAGAGAGGGGGGATGAGGCTCTGAGGGGGGACACACGAGGGAGGGATGGCTCTGAGGGGACACACACAGTGATGAGGCTCAAAGGGGACACCCGAGGTGACTGATGGCTCTGGGAGGGATGATGAGGCTCAGAGGGGATACCCAAGGTGACAGGGCTCAGGGGGACGCGCCAGGCAATGGGGCTCAGGGGACAGACACGGTGATGGCTCTAAGGGGGACACCGGAGGTGACTGGTGGCTCTGGGAGGGGACACCAAGGTGATGGCCCCAGCTCTGTGGCAGCAGCAGCAGCTCCAAAGCTCCCGAGGAGCTCCCAGGATCTCTGGAACCCAGAGAACCCCAGCAGATCTCTCCAGATCTCTGAGTCCCACAGGTTTGGGGGAGCTCACAGGAATCTCTTCAGCAATAAATGAGCCCCCACATGTATAAATCTATTTATCATGTATGGATTTCTATAAAAGTACCTTCAGCACAACCCTATTTGTCTTGAGGGAGTCAGGGCGATTTAAAACACACCGTGGGACACAAGCAGGAATTTTCTTGCTTACGTTAGAGAAAAATCCAATTAACAGCATGCTAATTAGGTGGGGGCTCTGTGCTCCAATGCACTTGAACGTTTAAACAGGTGGGAGGCTGCGTTTGCAGTGGCAAAGCGCGTCTATGGCTTCAGGAGGCTCCTGGCGCCGAGAAATTTTGCCCCACGGGTGCAAAAATCAAGACCCGAAGGACTTTTGAGGGAGAATAGGCGGAAAAGTGGGAAAGGAGGGCGGAAAATTTCCCCATCCGGTAGGAAAAGATGAAACTTCCCATACCGGGAGTCGAACCCGGGCCGCCTGGGTGAAAACCAGGAATCCTAACCGCTAGACCATATGGGAGTTGTTGGAAATGCTTGCGCCCGCATACCTCAAAGCGTTACTGCCCGCCCCGCTGATCGCCAGGGTGGTTCCACCGCGCCCCGCTCTGCCGTTCTACGGGAGACTCCGGGAGTCACCAGGAATACCGGGACTCATCGGGACGCCCGCAATAAACTCCCCCGCCTTGCCAGAAAGACACTGCCCTCACCCAACATGGCGACCGGGGCTTCGGCCGCCCCGCGCCCGCGTCACGTGATTCCGGGGGCGCGCGCGTGCGCGGGGCGGGCGGGGCGCGCTCACGTGACCGGCGGCGGC
>VWZP01004610.1:14971-28943 GCA_013396995.1 Dicaeum eximium | reverse complement strand
ATCCTGGGGAAATCCTGGGGAAGGGGTGCGGGGTGTCCCGGGGCAATCCTGGGGAAATCCTGGGGAAGGGGTGCGGGGTGTCCCGGGGCAATCCTGGGGAAATCCTGGGGAAGGGGTGCGGGGAATTCTGGGGGAATGCTGGGGAAGGGGCTGCGGGGCGTCCCGGGGGAGTGGAAGGACATGCCAGGAGAAGGGGCTGCGGGGAATCCAGAGGAAGGTGGGCTGCTGAACATCCCGGGGAAGGCGCTGCGGAGGGACTCCCGCCCGGCCGCAGCCAGCCCACCCGGGCCGGGGGATTTCGGGAGCACCGGAGGTTTCCCGGCAGCAGCGGGAGTTCCCCATGGCCCGGGGCAGGGGGAGGGGAGCTGGGGCTGTGTCAGCGCTTCCCCAGTACCGGGGCTGGGATTGGGATTGGGTTGGGATTGGCGAGCGGAGCCTGTGCGTGTGGACAGCAGCGATCCAGGGTGGGCTTCTCTCTGCAGGTGTGTGATGCCAAGCACAGCCATGAAGAAAAAGGTAAGGCTGGAGAGGAGGATCCTGTGTTTTCCTTCTCCGTGCCCATCCATGAACACCGTTTGTTGTACCCATCCCTCGGGCTGGGGCTCCGGTGCCTCGGAAGCCTCTCGGAGTCAACGCTGCATCCTTTGCTGGAAGTGCCAGGTGTCAAAACCGGGTTTAATCCTGGCCTGGGTTCGTGCAGAGCCTTCCCCGGGCACTGCTGGGGCTGTTGCAAAACCCTCTGCAAAGCTCTGTGCACAGGCACTGCTCAAGCAGGAGGATCTGCTCCAGCCCTGTCCCTGGGACACCATCCCGACGTGTCCCAGGAGCCCCGAATCCACTCAGAGCTCCCAGAGGATGAAATTTAACACGTGGGGGAAGAGCAGCAGCTCTGGGAATCGCAGGGGTGGATGTATGCCAGAGGAGCACATCCAGAGCTCTTAAAGGAATATCTGGCTGCTTTTCCATGGTGAGGTGGGATTGGGTTCTCTGCCTGGCTCTCCGTGCTCCTGTCTGACCCCTTTGCAAGGCCTCTGCAGGCCAGACTTTGGGAATTGGGGCTGGTTTGGGCCGTGCCTCGGAGGGGGATCGAGTTTCTGCTTGGGATTTTGTGCTGGTGCTGTGCAATAAGAGCTTGGCTGTTCTCTGGGATCTGGGACAGGACAGGAGAGCATCCTGGGGTGGCCTCCCCAGCCTTCCTGGATGTGGAGCAGCCAGGAACACTCCTTGTTGCCAAATCCTGGAGCCTGTGGGCAGCTTCCCTCTGGCCAGGGTGCTCCCAGCCCGGAGCTGCTGCAGGAATGACCTGAGCACACAGGACTGGGGAGTTCTGTCTTGCTTTTGTCCTGAGGCTGTGGCAGATCCCGCCCTGCTGGGAGCCTGGGCATGCACTCACTGGGCTGTTCTCCTGAAATCCCCCCTGGATGGGAGACTTGCAGGGCTGCTGCCAAGAGCTGGATTTGGCTTTGTAACTGGAACTTGTTTAACAGCTGGGTGTTGTGAGCAAGGCTATGTTGGCTGCCACTGATGGGTTTGTTCTGTTTAATTTTTACTTTTAGATCACAGTGTAAAGCCTTGCCTGGTGTGACTGTCTCCCCTCATCCCCACCCCCAGAATTCCCTGCTTTTTGGCTGCCTCTCCTTTCCCCTGAGGTCTGCAGGGATGGGACATCACGGAGCCAAGAGTCTCCTCTGGAGAGGTGTCACTGGAGCCATAAAGAGTCTCCCCTTCTCTGGGGATGCTGACCTGGGTTGTCTCATCTGCTTTTCCTCATTTTTTTTTTGGTCTTCTGGCATCTGAAATTGGGAATGTCCCTGATATTCGGGGGAAAAGAAAGCTAGTCATGTTGTGAGAAGAGCAGTATTAGAAGATCTTTAACGTCCCTCCCAACCCTGTCTGGTTAGGACAGAGTGTTTGGGGTGGAAAACCAGGGGCTGAGGGGTTGATTTTGGTGTGGAGGGGTTGAGACAAAGGTGTTCCTCATCTTTCAAGTCCTTAGGTGCCACCAAAGCCATCGGGCAGGAGGCTGGGAATGGGGAGGTAGTTCCTGCTTTTCCCAAGTCCTCTCCACATTTTTTGAGAAAAGGGACCATGGACAGCAGGGAGCTGGGATGGCCATGGCCCAGTGACCAAGGACAGGAGGGGTTGGGATGTCTGTCCTGCTTCCCACTGCTCCTCTCTGCCTCTCTCCTGTGCATTCCCAGCTGGACTGTGCCAGGCCTGTGTTTAGTGGCTTTGGCAGTAGGATGTCAACTCGAGGGAGCTGGGAAGGACTCAGCGCTCTGTGGGAGCTCATTTTTCCTTCTTTCCCTCTGTGCAGGTGCTGCTGATGGGTAAAAGTGGGTCTGGGAAGACCAGCATGAGATCCATTATCTTTGCCAACTACATCGCCCGGGACACGCGGCGCCTGGGGGCCACGAGTAAGGAGCTGCCGGCCCAATTCCCAGATCCCAGCTCTCCAACCCCCTCATTAGAGGGGCGGGGCCGTTCCCTGCAGCCATCCCGGGGTCGGGTGTGTCCCTGCAGGTCCTCCCAGCTGCCACACCCCGCTGGGAGCTCAGGGTCAGCCAGGGACGGGCAGGAAGTGGAGGGAAAGGAAAGACAGCCCTGGGATGGGCTCTGCTGCTTTATTGTTCAACTTTTATCCTTAACTCCCTTTTTTTGGGATCAGGAAGTAGCCTTTGCTGCTTTATTATTCAGTTTTTATCCTTAACTCTTTATTTTCGGGATCAGGAAGCAGCCTTTGGTGCAGCTACACCTACCAGAGCCTCCTCTGTGTTGGTGGAACATTCCTGCTGCATCCAGGGATCTGCAGCCCAGGGATCCTGCAATACCCCCATGGTTTTGGCAGGATGATGCACAGGGATTAATGAATGCCTTTCCTTTTTCCCTTTCCAAAGCCTTTGTTGGGAAAGAGCAAGAAGTGATTCCTCTGGGAGAGGCAGATGAGATCTGTTGAGATCTGGTGCCTCTCACTGGGAAGGGCCTGTGAGGATTTAATGTCAGGGATTGGTATAAATTTCCTCTTTGCCTCAAAAATTTGGCCTCTTCCTGAAGTTTACATTCCCTATGTTCCTGGTTTATTTTGTTAAGGATGGCTTAAAGCCCTGCAGAGTCATTCCTATAATATCCCAGGGATCAGGAAATGTGTGATTGAAGGGGAACACTTGCTGCACTTCTCAGGAGAGCAATGGGCAGGGAGGCCTGAATTCCTCTGGGAAATGGTGTTTTTGTGGGATTTTACAAACTGAGGCTGCTTTGTGAGGAATGCCCATCCCTGGAAGTGTCCAGGGCCAGGCTGGATGGGGCTTGGAGCAACCTGGGATAGTGGAAGGTGCCAGGGGCTGAAATGAGGCCTTTAATCCCTTCCAGCCCAAACCATTCCATGATTTTTTGCCGATTTCCATGATTTTTGGCTGCCCAAGCTCTGCCCCGGGTGTGTGGTGCAGTCAGTGAGCTCCTGCTGTCTCTTTGCAGTTGATGTGGAGCATTCCCACGTTAGATTCCTGGGAAACCTGGTGTTGAACCTGTGGGACTGCGGAGGGTAGGTACTGATTGTTCCTGGCCTTTCCCAGCCTTTGGGGGAGGCTGTGGGGAATTAAGGGTGGAACAGAGTGGATTCTCCTCCCCCTGGGATGAGGTGGTGCTGAGGGAATGCCCCTTCTGCTGTCCTGAGGTGCTGGAATTACTCATCTCCAGCTCAATCCAGATGGGATTTGTGTGGAGAGGCCATGCTGGAGGTTGATCCTGTGGCTCCTGGAAGCAGCTTTTTTCAGGAATTGCTGTGCCCTCTTCAGCTCCATGGCCTCTGGATCATCTCAGTCATGTTCAGCCAGAGTTAAAAGAGATTTAAATCCTGAGATTTAAGGCTGAGCTGATGCTTTGGGTCTCGTTTCTCCTGTTCCTGCTGCCATGGGGTTTCACAAACAGCTCCTTAAAGCCAGCCTGGGGCCAGAAGCAGCAGGACATGAGGGAAGCTTGATCTTCCTGTGGGACTGGGGGGCTGATGCTCTCCAGGAGCATCCAGCTTTCCTTGGGAATGCTCAGGGCATGCAGCTCCAGCCTGGCCTCCCGAGTGGGAGCTGCAGTTCCAAATCGCAGCCGTGCCCTCCTGGCAGGAGGTGTTTCCCACAAACCCAGCGTGCCAGGCAGGAGCTGCTCTAAAGGAAGGCTCCTGCTCTGCTCCCTCAGCCAGGACACCTTCATGGAGAACTACTTCACCAGCCAGAGGGACAACATCTTCCGCAATGTGGAGGTGCTGATCTACGTGTTCGACGTGGAGAGCAGGGAGCTGGAGAAGGACATGCACTACTACCAGTCCTGCCTGGAGGCCATCCTGCAGAACTCCCCTGATGCCAAGATCTTCTGCCTGGTGCACAAGATGGACTTGGTGCAGGAGGACCAGCGGGATCTGGTGAGGAGCTGGCAGTTGCCATGGAAATGCATCCCTTGTGCCATGTGGGTCACAGCTCAAAGGCAGCCCCTCAGGGCTGTTCCTCGAAGGTTTCTCAGATGTTCTCAGAGCTTTTCCTGCCTGGTTTTTTTAAGTGTGTCATCCCAGAATCCAGTGGAGGACAGCAGTGGTGATTTTTAGGCACAAATTAAGCCTCTCCTGCCTGGTTCCAGAGCTCCTAGCACACCTTGGCTCCTTTCAACCCAAACAATTTTGGGATTCTGCAGCAAGACATCCCTGGCCCTGCTGCTCCCTGGGAGGGTTCCTGACCAGTCCCCTGCTGTATCCCAGAGATCCATGTGAAACTCATCCTGTAAATCCATACAGCAGCCAAAGCACAGGCAGGAGCATTTACACTCAAACCCTAAACTCTCTTTGTTTCCCAGATTTTTAAGGAGCGTGAGGAAGACTTGAAGCGCCTTTCCCGGCCTTTGGAATGTGTTTGTTTTAGAACTTCCATCTGGGATGAGACACTTTACAAGGTTGGTGCAGCCTCCTCTCCACATCTGCCTTCCCACTTGGAGCAAGAGCAGGAGGAGGACCCCTGTAGCTGCTGCTGGTGTGTTCAGCTCTGCAGCAGCTGCTTCTGCAGGGTGTCAATTAAACCCAAATTAATCCTGGGTTTAACTAATTAATTTTAAAAAGTCAGGACCATGTGGTAAATGTCAGGAACTTGGCAGACAGGCATCCCAAATATCCCCCTGGCTCTTGGGAAGGGTGAGGTTGGGCGCTGCCCCACACCTGGGTGAGCAGCTGGGCAGGGAGGGGAGGCTGAGCTTGAAAAATCTGAATGTGGATGAGCACAGATGTTGACCCCAGCACCCCCAGTCCCTCCTGGGCTTGTTCCTGTTGGGATAAGGCAAAACTTTGGATCAGGGATGAGCTGCCAGGTGTCCATCTGCATGGTGACCTTGCTTAGGATTAAAAATCTCTGTAAACTTGAGTGGGAGAAGGAGACAGGAGGATTCCCAACTTAAGCCAGGGATGATTAAAGTCTGTTCAGTAGCACCATAGCTTCTCTGCCTGCTGGAGAAGAACTGGAGCCAGGGAAGGGTCTCCTCAGGTCTGGGCTTCCTCTGGGACCTTGGCACTGAGAGGGGAGAAGCTTTTCAGCTTTGCCCAGGCTGTCAGCACCCAGAAGTGCCAAAAATCCCTCTGGGAGCACATTTCTCACTAGAGGCTGAGGGGAGGAGTTGATGGGACCTTTCTGTGTCTCCATGTCCAGGCCTGGTCCAGCATTGTTTATCAGCTGATCCCCAATGTGCAGCAGCTGGAGATGAACCTGAGGAACTTTGCTCAGATCATCGAGGCAGACGAGGTGCTGCTGTTTGAGAGAGCCACATTCCTGGTGAGTTCCTGGGATAGATTCCCTGGATGGAGCCTCCCTTTCCTTCCCCTCTGCTCAGGAGCCAGGCTGGGAGAGCTGGGGGTGCTCTCCTGGAGAGGGGAAGGCTCCAGGGAGAGCTCAGAGCCCCTGCCAGGGCCTAAAGGGGCTCCAGAAGAGCTGGAGAGGGACTGGGGACAAGGGATGGAGGGACAGGACACAGGGAATAGCTCCCACTGCCAGAGGGCAGGGATGGATGGGATACTGGGAAGGAATTCTTGGCTGTGAGGGTGGGGAGGGACTGATACAGAATTCCCAGAGCAGCTGTGGCTGCCCCTGGATCCCTGGCAGTGTCCAAAGCCAGGCTGGACAGGGCTTGGAGCAGCCTGGGGTAGTGGAAGGTGTCAAGTTGGAATTGGATGAGCTCTGAGGTCCTTCCAAGCCAACCCATTGTGGGATTCCATGGAAGTTGGGAGGTGCCAGTCCTGGTGCAGAATGCCCTGATGCAGGCCTTGGGATTCTGAAAACAGCTTCTGGGACCTTGTGGCCCACGAGACTATCCCAAAATTCCCCCCTGCAGCAGCTGAGCTGAGGTTTGGTTGGAGTTTCCTCTTGCAGGCTCTGGGAGTGTTTCATGTCCCCATTGTGGTGGGACTGCTCCGAGAATCCCTCTCTGCACAGGGCAGGAACCTTTTGTAGCTTCAAAAACAAAACTTTTCACTTCCTCCTGCTGGGCCTTTTGAGCTGGACCTCATTTCTTTTGATTTTTGATGTTCTGCAAATCCAGAGCATGGATGGAGGATCAGCCATGGGGCTGTGATGCTTTTCCAGGTCCTTGTGTTCCCAATCCCTCTGCAAAGGTGCTGGATAAAGCCACCCTTGGTGCTTGTCCATATTCCTGATTGCTGGGCTGGGCTCTTACACTTTGCACCAAACTCTTGCTGAGGTGAAGGAAATATTTGAATTTTTTGGAATGTTTTCCTTGCTGGTAATTTGGAAATGATGGGGGGATTTTGGGAAAGGAGCCATGACTTTGTTTCCTCCTTAAACTATCAGAAACAAACACTTGCCATGCCTGGCAAGTTCTGCTTTTTGACCTTTTGGAGATAATAAATAGTTCCACCTTGGGGGGTGTGGCAGTGTGATTGTTACAAGGACATTTTTAACTGAAAGAAATTATTTTTGCTACAAAAATTCTGTGCTTCATTTAAGTGCAATGGTGACTTCTTAAAAAACTCCTTCCTTTTTTCATATATTTAAACGTTCCTAGGACTCTCTTCTCTTGAAGGGAAATCTTCCTGTGAAAATCTCTTTGGGAAATCTTATTCTGAAAACTTCATTCTGAAATTGTGTTTAAATTGTAGTGAAAAAACCTCATCTAGGAAGTTTAGGAAGGAAATTGAACACTGGGAATTGCAAGTCTTGAATGTGGCTAAAGCTGCGCTTGTGGGAATAATTGGGCAAGTTTAAAAGGTGATGGGTTTAAGGTGGTTAAGGGAAAAAGAATTTTGAAAAAACCCTAAAAAACCTGTTAAATGTGACTCCCTGAATAGAGTGGTTTCACATCTCTGTGCAAGGGCTCATGACATGTCCAGTGAGAGCTGATTTTGGGATTGTGAAGAGTTCAAAGCAGCTGGCCTAAGGTTTTGAAGAGATTGCTGTCAAGTTTGCTGTGGGGATGGAGCTGTTTGGGCAGGAAATGCAGCTCTCACTCCATGTGGCTGAGGAATAAAGGGCTGGGGCCACCAGCTCGGTGGGAATGGTTATGGAGATGTTTTCAAGGATTCCTAAAGCCCTTCAGATCCTCTGGGTGTTGGCATCCAAGCACTCAGGGCTGCTCCTGCCTGCTGAATCTCCGGGTAGGAAGAGGAGAGAACTGCTCTGAGCTCCCTCTGCTCTGACTGGAGTCATAGAGAAGGGATTCCCAAGGAACCAGCTGCCTTTGAGCTGCTTTTCTTGGGGAGGAGCAGCTTGATGTGGCTTTATGATCACTGCCTGTGCAGGGTGGGGAATACCCCAGCAGCATCTTAGGAGGGAAAATCTGTTACAGCACTCGGCCCACTCTTGAGGTGATGGACACGTTTTTTAACTGTTTCCACCTATTTTTGGATCAAGATTTAAATTGCTGCTGAGGTGAAGCCCTCAGGGGACAGTGGTGTCACCTGGCAGATCTGTGCCATCCTTTGTGTCCTGATCCTGTCACTGAGCTTCTCCACAAAAAAAGCCCCACAAGAATTTCTGTAAACACTTCCCAAGATCCAGTCAGCCAAAGGCAAAGGGAATCCCTGCTCTGCTCCCCAGCCATTCCCAGGGTTGCTGTGGGAGAGCTGTGCTGGAATCCCTGACTGGCTGTGCCCCTTCTCCAGGTGATTTCCCACTATCAGTGCAAGGAGCAGCGGGATGTGCACAGGTTTGAGAAGATCAGCAACATCATCAAACAGTTCAAGCTGAGCTGCAGGTGAGCTGCTCTCATCAGCACTGGGGAGATCAGGGCTATCCCAGCTTTTTCCAGAGGGCTTTCCCAAGGATCCCAGTTTGACTCCTCGGCAGCTGGAATGCCAGGGTGGAATATTGCTGGAACACAAATCATTAAATGTTAATTTAACTCCTCCTTTGCTCATGATGGGAGAGGCTGGGGCAGTTTTATTCCAGGCCTCCTTCTCCTGGATCAAGGCAGAGGAATTCCAGGGCTGAACTGGTGTTTCTCTTGGAAACTTGGAATGGCAGCTGGAGAGCTCTGCTCCAGCCCAGGCCTGCAGGGCTGCCTGGGGAGGACAGGGCTTGCAGACACTGTTTATCCCTATTTTCAGTGAAAAAGTGGGAAGCTTGGCTTTGCTCAGCCCTCAGGCTCCACAGTCAGGGTAATTCTGAGGGTGTGTGGAGCTGGATAGAGCAGAGAAGTTTCTGGGGGGTTTACAGATGTTCAGATGTCTCCAGGTATTCCCATTTTATGCTTATTTCTGCTGTTCATCCAGAGTGTCCAGCTGGGAATGGCTGAGCCCTGGTATCCATGGGGAGCAGGCCTGGTCAGGGGGGTTGTGTCTGGGATTTCCTTCATTCAATGCACAATCAGCTGATACTGTTCTTATCTGGCCCCAAAGTGAGGAATTTTGCCTTCAAAACCAAGCCCAGCCAAAGCCCTGCTGTAACCACTCCTTGCCAAGTGGGAATTCCAGCTCCTCCTTATTCCCAACAGCTCAGATCAGGGATTTTGGCCATGTGGGCACAGAAGCTCTTCATTTACTCTTCTTTTCCCCTTTATTTCCTTGTTTTTCAGTAAGCTGGCAGCTTCTTTCCAGAGCATGGAGGTCAGGAACTCCAACTTTGCTGCTTTCATAGACATCTTCACATCCAACACCTACGTGATGGTGGTCATGTCAGACCCCTCCATACGTAAGTCAGAGCCAAGAGAAACTTGCTTGGGACAAAAAAAACCCCAGAAAAACCTCAAAAACTGTGAAATTAGTCCAGTTTAAACTATGTTTCTCCTGGAAAACGAGTTTTTAATTACAGAACTAATTAAGAGAGAGGCTTTGAGTGTGAGCAGGACCCTGCAGAGGTGGTGGCACTGCTGAGCTGCTGCTGCTGCTGCTGTCACAGGGAGGCACCAAACCAGACCTGGCTGAGCAGGTCGTGCCTAAAGCCTATTTTGGGCAGTTGGGAGCTGGCAGCCCTGGTGATTTTTTGGGAGGAAGCAGAGCTGGCTCATGTTTGGGTGTTGCTCTGGCTGCCTGGGCTGTCTCGGGTGGACAAGCTCTAATTTTAGCAGCATCTATTTATCCCAAGGAGGAGCTGCAGCACTGCCAGCCCACAGCCCCTGGGAGCAGATCCCTGTTTACACAGCTCTTGGAATTCCTGCTGGGAGCTCAGGGGCTCCAGGAACACAGCCCAGAGTTCCTCGGGCCGGCTGCTGTGGTGTCCCTGCCCTCCTCCCTTGGGGAATTAGGGACAGTGTGGGATCCCTGGGAGTGAGGCACCAGCTGGGCATTGCTGGGCTGGGGAGCAGCTCTGGGATGAGCTGCTCTCTCTGGGAGAGGCTTTTCCTCATGTTTTTCTGGGATCAGCCAACACCCCAGACCTTCCCACATTAAACTTTGCCCAGACCTTCCCACATTAAATTTTGCTCAGAGCATTCCATGCTGAATTTTGCCCAGACCTTCCCATGCTTAATTTTTACCCATCCCACATTAAATTTTTCCTAGGCCATCCCAGTTTAAATTTTGCCCAGATCTTCCCCCATTGAATTCTACCCAGACCATCCCACCTTAAACCTTGTCCAGACCATCTCGCATTAAACTTTTCCCAGCCCTTCCCACCCTAAATTTTGCCCAGCCCAATCCCACAGTGGATTTTGCCTGGCTTGGGAGCAGCAGGATGCACCCAGACCCTGCAGACAGCTGTTGGAGCCAGGCAGCCCTGAGGACGTGGTGACTCTCACCCTTTTTTACTTCTTTTTATCTCCCCTGTCCCTTTTCTGTCTCAGCTTCCGCGGCCACGCTGATCAACATCCGGAACGCCAGGAAACACTTTGAGAAGCTGGAGAGGGTGGATGGACCAAAGCACAGCCTGCTCATGCGCTGATCCCAGGCTCTGGGGCTTTGCAGGGAGAAAAAACCGATCGGGACTTCTTTTTAGGAGAGTCTGACACTGTCCATGTCTTTGTTGGGCTTTGAAATGAGTATGCTGCTTGTTTTTTCTCCTTACCACGTTGGACACTAGAGCTGGAGGCTGGCTGGATCCGCTGCGGACCTTCCCGGAATTCCCTGGCACGGGAGGGTCGGGAAGGAGGCAGGACAGGTGATGTGCCCACAGGGGGTGTGGCAGAGCCCTCGTGGATGCCTGGCTGCCGGGTGATGGCATATTTACTGTTTCCTTGGATGGTTGCTAGAATAAGTTTATAAATTTCTCCTTGTCTTTGGTCATAGAAATAAATTTTTGCTACCAGGGATTTCAGATCTGAGAGCTTTGCAAAGTGGGTTTGCTTTCTCCCAAATCCCGGGACAGCTTTGGGAAACAGGAGGTGTAGGAGCTGCATGGCTGTGTTAATGGTTTTGGGGGGATTTGGTTGAAAGCCATTCCAGAGTTTCACTGGGAATTGCTTGGCAGCACTTTCCTCCCTTTTTTCTCTCTTGCTGCATCAAATTACCGTATAAAAAAGGGTGTGGTGCCTCCGTGCTTGGTTCTTCCCTGTATCTCTGCCCACACACCCACTGGGAGGGGAGAAATCCACCGGGGCGAGTCCGAGGAGTGGGAACGAGGAGCTAAAAGGGCTGGAGAACCCAGGGGCTCCACACAATAGCTCCCAGCCCTGCTCCATCCTGGAATTCAACACCCTCGTCTCGCACCGCCCACCTGGCAGCTGCCGTGCCTCGGGCTGGGGGAGTTCCAATGGGAATCATCCCCGTGGGAGTGGAGCCGTTCCCAACGGGAGCCCCTGCAGAGCTGTGAATGGGCTGGGCACGTGGCAGAGGTTGTGTTTGCCGAGATGCAGGTGTGGAATACCTGGAATGGGAATCGTGGAAAAGAGCCCCGACACAACCCCTGTTCCTCCATGGCTGGGATCAGACCCTGCTGGGAATGTCGCAGCTTCCCACACTCCAGCCCTGCCCTCGGAACAAGAGGATGATGCGGCTGTTGAAGCCTCTGGAACATCCCACCCCACTGGGAAGAGCTTCAGGAGAGCAGGAGAGGCCGCGATTCCAGGAGATTGGGGCACCTGCTGGGAGCTGTTGTGCCGGAGCCGCGGGAAGGAGGGACGGTGGGAATGCTGCCTCATTGCCATGGTGACAGGAGTTGCCACTGGGTTTCTTTAGGGAATAAACCGGAGCACATGGAAGTGGGGTGATGTCAAAGGGGAAATGTGGAGTGGGGGGCCGGTGACAAAGGGCTGTGAGGGACAAGTGGCCGGAGCTGTCAGGAACCGAATCTTGGCCAGGCTGGAGCCTCCCGGGGCAGTGACCCAGTGGGGGTTGGGGTAAAGTTCTGCTGTTCTCCCACTTCAAATCCCTTTTCCTGAAGTGCATGGATTTAGGGGCTCTTTGGGAATCAGCCTGGTCCTTTTGCTGTGGCCAAGGTCCCACTGTGCTCATTGAGTGACAGCCTGTGACAAACAGGTGGCTGTGTCAGAGCACCTACCCTGTCTGCTCTGATGGCACTGAGTTGTGGCTTTGTCCCTTCCCAAAGCAGATCCCAGGCCTTTTTGGGAGCCTGGGGTTGGTAGCTGCTCTGGCTCCTCCCATTCCAAGCAGGGAGTTTGGGAGATCAGGCTCAGCACCCTCATCCCGACCTCTGGAAAACTCTTCCCACTTTCTCTAGCAGCTCCTGCCCCCAGAAAAAAGAAAAAAAAAAAAAAAAGAAAAAAAAATTATGCCTGCTCCAGATGTTTCTCACACAAACATCATCCCAAACCTGGGTGTGGTGGCCGTGATCCAGTCTTTTCCTTCAGCACTTGACCTTGGAATGAGGAGAAACTTGATGCCATGTGTCACTGATGTCAATAAATCCCCCCTTGGCCCAGTTCCTTTCTCTTTGGAGCTGCTGTGGGGCCCAGGATGAGTTCCCTAGGACAGGCTGTGTTCCCTGGGGTTGTCTTGGAGCTACTTCCGTATTTTTTGACCATTTCTTTCTTGCCCTGGAGCATGGACAGCTCCAGTGGGGTCAGCCCCAGGCTGTTTCCCCCAGGATGAGCTGTTTAGGATCAACAACTCCTGAGGGTCTCCCTGGGGATGTTTCCACTTGTTTTTCCTCCTTGGAGGCACAGAATTGTCCCCTGGAGCTGCTGGGGGGGAATGCACACAGGGTGGCCACACGCTGCTCTCCAGCTGGAACCAGCTCCTCCAACACATCCAGAGGTCATGGGTTCTCCAAAGTCACCCTGGATCGTCACTGCTGAATTGTGGTGGCACCTCGTGAGGAGCATCCACACCATTCCCTGCCCAGGGTCCGACCCCTCCTGCCCAAATCCATCCTTGGGCATGTGCAGCTGCCAGGAAGAGCGGGAGAGGGGACCTTGGGGAACCCCTGCCCTGCTCCCCCCTTTCTTCTGTGTTTTTTGGGAGGTCACCTGTGCCTGCTGTTGGTCCTTAGCTTGGTGACATTGGGATGGGGGAGCCTTTGGGTGCAGGGCCCACTCGTCCCCCAGAAGCTCCCCAGGGGAGGTTGGCCGAGGGAGGGTCCCTACCTGAGCCTCTCCTGGTGCCTCTCTGGGTGTTTCCTGAGGAGGGGAAGGGGGTTTATGCCATAAAGAGGTTGGTTCAGTCCTGGTTGTGGTGTGGTGGCTTGGCAGAAGTGGGGAGTCATGGGGCTCCCCTCCTCACCCCTGGATGAGCTCTGTGTGTGCCAAGGTCACTGCCTTGGTGGCCATGACCCGCTCCTCGAGTTACCCCTGGCAGGGACATTTTAAGTAGGGGACATCTGGCTGAGTCCCCATCCCCAGGATTTCCCGTCCCTGGGGATGAGCTGGGTCAGGGCTGGGGGTGGGGGTCCTCCATCTGGGGGGTTCTGGGGTGATTAACCCAGCCTGGGCCTGCCCCTGGCAAACTGGGAATACACAGTGCTGGGAACAGCCAGGTCCCCTTGGGACAAGAGGCTGGAAAACCAGTGGTGTCCAGGGAGCGTGGGGTGAGTGAGGGTCGATTCCCACAGGCAGTTCCACCCCAAGCCAGAGGCTCACCGAGATGCCTCAGACCCCCCCAGGAAGGGACCTGGGGACCCCCAGACCCCCCCGGGGCTGCAGCCCCCTGGAGAGGCTCCCCCAAATCTGCCACGATCCTGCCATCCTGGGGGACCCTACTGGGGATGCTGAGGGCATACCCCACATATTTGGGGGGCTTACCTGTGCAGTGGGGGGGCTCAGAGACCGGGGGGGAGGGGAGTGCAGGCAGTGCCCCCCAAGGGAACCCGTGGGTGCTCGGATTTGGGGGCGCTCCAAGGGCCTGTGGATAGAGGAGCAGCAGAACCACAGGACCCCAAATTGGGAGTCTCTGCTCCCCCTCGTCACTGCCGCAAGTTCCGCAGGTCTGAGCCCTCCAGCAGCACCCCCCGATTTTGGAGTGCACCCCGTGTGGGGGGGTGGGAGCAAGTTGGGGTCTCCCCCCCCTCCCCCAAATCCTGCGCGTTCCCATGACAACGCCGGATGCGAGGGGAGCCGCCCATTGGCTGCCGATGATGTAATCTCAAGGGCGGGGCACCCCCACCCC
>VWZP01004609.1:1117662-1131827 GCA_013396995.1 Dicaeum eximium | reverse complement strand
CTACACTAAAGAACTGCAGGATCCGAAATACATGAAAAATAGAAAAACTGAAATCCCAAGGCATCAGTCTTAGGTGTGTTTGTTCTGCAGGTTTTTTTTTCAGATTATTCACAAAACTGAGAGGTCACGTAGTGCAAATTTATCTTAAAAAGTATTTTCCACGTTCTGAATGCATCCACAGATACATCAGCCTCAGGATTTTAATTTTGGTTTTGCTTTTACAGAAGTGCTAATCATGAAACATCCAAACAAAATTACTCACACAGCCATGCCAACAAACGTGGAAAAATTCACCACAAATATTTCTACTCCACACATTTTCTTCCCCTCCTACCTTAGAGTCAAGTTTCTTTGACAGAATCCAATTAGGAGCAAAGGTGCCTTTCAAAAGAATTTGCAATGGCTGCATTGCCAGAAGTAAAGTTAAAAAGACATCTGCACACGTGTGGTGGCACTGGGGCTTCTAATGGGCTGCACTTCCAGACTGAAGCTCAGCAATCTCATTTTCATCTCGAAAAAATAACTTGTGTAGTGCTGAAACTGCCTCTGCTTCCTTCTGGAAATGAAATATTAAACTTTGCCAGTCTTCAGGCCTTCAGCAGCAGCACAAACTCCCCTGGGATTTCATAGTCAGGAAACATTTAGGAATGGGAAGGATCTTTTCAATTATCCACCTTTCGCTCGTGCACAAATGTTGCTTTTCCTGAAGTCACTGCCATAAAATGTTGATGTGTTTGAAGAGTTCTTGCAGAGCTCTGAACAAAGGCCCTGCTGATGTGAACAGCAGAAATATTTACAGGGAAACATTTTGAGAATTGGGCTCATTCACATGTGAAATAGGGACCTATCACGAGAAATGGAGCTGCAGCAGTGCCTTGAGAACCACCATCATTTAACCTTAGGAAAATATTTTTAGTGGTAATCATCTAATTTACTTTTCAGTGCTGTTTATGCCAAGACAGGCATCGTTTCTCTCTGGGGACATTTTCTGTTGTGAGTTACCCTGTGCAGACATCAGGAGATGGAAACTTTGCTTTGAAGCACGTGCACAACCCTCTGGTGTCTGGGGGTTCTCTGGAGCAGCTGCTGAATAACTGAATAATGGAAAACTTGCAGCTTTTTCGTTGGAATTAAAATATATTTATTGCCCTGGGGCTGCCCCTGGATCCCTGGCAGTGCCCAAGGCCAGGCTGGACACTGGGGCTGGAGCAGCCTGGGACAGTGGGAGGTGTCCCTGCCATGGCAGGGGATGATCTTTAATGTCCTTTCCAACCCAAATCATTCCACAATTCCATATTTTTAGCCTAGCTTTTCTTTTTGGCTGAAACTGAGATCCAGTGATTGTGTCAAAACTCAGTGGGAGGAAGGACAGAGCCTGCTACTTTTAATATCTTTGTAAGCTAGAAAGTAATTTACATTAGTAACTTTGAAATGCTTTGTATTAGTGTTTAAAATGCTGAGAGAAGCATTATTTCCTGAGGAGAAAAAAACAAAAATGCGTTTGCACACCCTCACAGTAGCCAGAACTTTCCCCAGATGGATGCTGGGTCAGGGCAGCTTGGCAAGAGCTGAAGTTACAGTGAGGAGAGGCAATAAATTCAAGACTATCCAGGAATTTTTTTGAATTTATGGAGAAGTAGGGAATGGATTTTTGTGAGCCCTTTGCACTCTGGCAGCTCCCAATCTGTGGGTGCTTCCTGATAAGTGCTTATCAACCTCTTGTGTTTTTAATTAGGTATCAAATGCTGTGAGTGATTGCTCTGCTCAGTGCAGGGAGAGAGGAGAATAATTGTAAAACATCTCCGGGCAGGGTAAGGAAGAGAAACTTCATAGGGGTTTATTGATGGAGATAATTCGTGGGAAAACAAGAATAGGGAAGAACTTCAGCAGCTGCTGAAATCCAAGATTTATCTCAAATTTCGTTTGAATTGGTGTAAAACTGGTAAAAATCTCTTGTGCAGCTGCTGTTATAATCAAGAGGATTTGGTACTTGGAGGAAAACTAATTTTTTCCACAGGGTAAAAAAAAAAAAAGCATTTCTGGAGTTCATTATAAACAGTGTAGCTGCTTCACTATGTCAATCAATATAGACATTTTCCTTTCAAAATTAATAATTAATACTCTAATCATTGCCTTAAACAGTTCTTAGCATTCATTGATTGGTCATTCCTGCTCCCCCAAACACTCCTCATCAGTCTGTGTGAGAACAGATGAATTTATGCAATTAATCTCTCCCTGCTTCAAAGCTGCATCTTCAGGTCAGAGGGTAAAGATTCTCAAACCTTCCCAGTGCATTGAACGTGACTTTATTAAAAGAATTTTCCCAATTTCAGCTCACAAAAGCAGGCAGAGACCTCTCTTGTTATTACTCGTGCAGTTTGTCTTGTAAGCACGAAGGGCCCTGAACTTCCAATCTTCACCCAGATGAATAAATTATAAGAATGTGTGTCTGGCCTGATTTATTTATTTTTAATATTTAAATGCCTGCTCTGGAGTGGTTCCTTTCATAAATGAAGGCGTTTTTGGGTTGCTCGGAGGGGGATGTTGGAAGTTTGCAGCGATCAGCTGAGAAAGTCTCAAATTGCTCTCAAATCCTAATTATTTACAGGTCGTAATAGGGGGCGGGAAGAAGATCAGATTTTACCTGGAGATGTTTTAAGGTGGATTTTTAAACAGAATTTTAGAGCAGTGAGGATGGGGGTGGAATGGGAAAAATTTCCCCTTCCTTGAGCAGTGTGGGAACCTTTCCTTGCAGAGATCATGTCCTTTGTGTGCTGGATGATGTTTGCAGAGAAAAGTTACAGAGTTAGAGAATTACTCTAATTTTCATTTTAATCTACAGAGTTTGCTAATTACAGCAGCTCACCCCAGAGAGGCAGGGAGAGTGAATCTCCTGAGGGCAAAATTAGGAGACAGCAGAAATTTCATCGCTCCAACCCTTGATCCTCCCCTGCCACCCAGATACCTGAAATGATCACAAATCACTGCCTGCAATGATTTGAAAGTCAGTATTTACAAAAGTTTATTGTTGATCCTCAGATGCAACTTTCCCAGAAAGGAAAAGCTCTCAGCAAATAGGAACAACAACCCTAAAAATCCTTGCAATCTCTTGTTTTACAGATTGAAGCTTGCCTGAGGTGTCGGAGGAGCCCCGCTCTGCTCTGTGATTCCTGGGCTGCTCTCTTCTGTCCCTGGAGCTGAAGATGAGGTTGCTATGGGAGCTGCTGGTGCTGCACTCGGTCCTGCTGTGCCTGGCAGGTGAGCTGTCCTCTCCAAATTTTGGAATTCAAGCACCCCTGCTTTTCCCACTGATGCCAGAGCGCCCCGTGGTTCACCTGCCAGGGATAAAATGCCCAAATAAATCCCATTTCAGCAAAATGTTGTTGCTGAATGGATCAAGGTGAAACTCATGTTCCTGCTGGTCCGTGTCTCCCAGCCCAAGCACAATTTCCCAAAGCTCTGCTCTGCCCCTTTCCTCTTCAAAGCTGCTGGTGGTGGAAGTTGTTTTCCCTCATCCCGTGTTAAGCTTTCCCTGCTCAATTAAACCTTCGTGGAGTGGAGCTTTAAATCCCATTAAAGTGGTGTTGTGTTACAGCTGCGCCCTCGCTCCATTTAACAAATAATTAGGATAACATATTCCAGCCATACAACCAAACCCTGCAAGTGCCCTTGCTTAACCTTTTCAGCCCGAGCTGCGATGCTCAGAGCATTCCTGGAGAAATTCCCGGAGATTTTTGAGGGATGTGCCTTTTCCCTGGAGCTGAAACAGTTCTTGGGAACATGTTGGGTTAGCAGAGGCTCAGCAAAGCTAAGCTTTCCAAAGCCCTGCCTGGGCACTGGCTGTAGGATCACCTGTCCTGGACCACAGCAGGACTGCCCAGGGCTGTCCTGAGTCTTTCTCCCTTTGCCATATCCTGGATTAATTCCTCCTTATGCTGCCATTATGATTCTCTCACATGTGATTTGTTCTGAGGGAGGGTGTAAACATTTAATTAATGTTTGTGTCACCCTGGTGTTAACCTGGATTGCTCTAATTTACCTGCTGCTCGCCCAGACAGTTTTACTGCTTTATTTATTAACTTCAGCTTTCTCCCCTTTTCTTTGTGCTCACTGTCAGGTTACTCTTCCAGCATTTTAGATAATAACAAAGTACTTACAGAAGTGTTTTCTTTTTTCTGCTTAGCTCTACTGAACATAAAGCGACTTTTCTTCCGGTACTTAGGGGTACCTATTTTTGAAATTTGGTTCCAAGTCTTTCTAAATGTGCTTTGACAGTTTCTGAGCTGGCAGAAAATTGGATGCAGATTGGATGGAGATTCTGCAGTGCAGAGCCCCCACATGCTTTGGGAATTGCAACCCCAGGGAAGGTGGGCTGGGGGAATGCAGCCTTTATTTCAAGCAAATAAATAAAAAAGTGGGAAAACAGAAGCATGGAAAATATTTTTACAGTAATTTCTCTACTTGAAATACCTATTGCAAACTGCTTAAGGTCAGCAAAATAAAGTTTCAGGAGGGTGTGTTTGAGGAGGGTTGTCTTTATCAAAATATCCATGTTTAATGAAAATACAGCTCTCCAGCACTGGCTTCCCCCCATTATTCTGCAGCAGCATTTTCCCTCCTCTTTGCAGTGCACTGAATTTCCTCAGGCCTCAGATTCTCTGTCCTGCTGAAGGAGATTTAACAGGAGAGCAGTGCCAGGAGTTTTGTGTGAGTTTTAGGACAAGTGCTGAGCGAGGAAATTGTTTATTTTTGCTGCAGGACGTGCTCTGGGCCGATTTTTTTGGGCAGGTTTTAAATGTGGGATTTTCTGTGGCTGCCTGCAGCATTGTCTGAACTGGCTGGAGGCAGGGAAGTGCCTGGCTCTGGGAATTCTGGTGCTGCCTTGAGCAGGGCTCCCTCATTTGGGCTCTTTTTAAGGGATGCACTTGGATTGCTTCCCAGAGCTGTGGGAGTGTTTTGTGTCGTGCTCTGGTGCTATGAGCGCACGCACAGGTGGCCGTTAAATATTCTGAAGTTAAGGGGGAAATTTGTGTTTTCACAATGGGCAAATCATTTTCTGCCCTTGTGAAAAAATATTAATAACTGAGTAATAAAAAAGTAAAAAAAAAAACCACAAATAGTCTGCAGAAAGTTGTCTAGCAACCCTCCACAGTGCCCTCGGGTCTGCCTTTTTAGAGCATGAATGTTTCTGGTTGTGGTTTTAGTCCATTTTATCATCACCTCCAGTTCTTGGGCTTTCTTCAGAGGGTGAGTGCTGATAGCTGGCACATCAGTGGCAGGGTCCTCATCATCTGTTCCTTGGATATTATTCCAACCAAGCAGGCATTTTAACACAAGCATATCTCAATCAGCTACTTCTAAGCTTTAGTTAACAACAGAAATAAAATTATATCTCTATAGCAAAGTTACTTTAACACCACATATATAGAAACCATTTTAATATTTGCAGAAATCCAATACTATAATATGCATCTATAACAATCTCCTTCCAACCCACCCCCCCAGCCTGGGACTTGTTTTTCAGACTGTTTTTTGCTGGTTATTCTGAGGTTGCACTGCTAAAAACCCTCTGATGCTCTTTGGACTCAATAGTTGGTGTGTATCAGCTCAGGGTTTCTGGCTGTGTTTTCAGGACTCTTCAGGTATTAAATTAATTCTTTGGTGCCAACAGCCCTGGTATGTGCAGGCTCTCAGGTTCCTTAAACAGCAGCTGTGGTGCTGATAACTCTCAGTGTTGGAGAGTGGGATGAGAGGCAGAATAAGCCCTGAAAAGCAGCACAAAGCTCTTCAAGTCATGACCTTGTTAGAAAATGCTCTCCCTTGGGCAACTCCACATATCCCAAAAAAATCATTGGTGTCCAGCCAGGACAGAATGATGGTGGTGCCTGGAGCAGAGGATGGGCAGAGTTAAAGGAATAAAGCAGGGATTTATCAAAAGGCCTCAAAGGATTCACCTTGGGCAGCACAAGAGCCTGGCCAAGGCTCCACCCAAGGTGGACTCAAAATGGACAGCGTGTCACGAGTTTTCACACTTTTATAAGTTCTGCTCCATTTCCATATTGGGGTTAATTGTCCAATTCCAGCCCCAGGTTCTGCAGTCCCACCCTCCCAGCTTCTCCCCTCAATTCTCTGTTGTTTGCACTTTTTGGGGCTGGAGCTGCAGCGTGTCCTTGGCTCTGGGCTGGAAAAGGATTGTTGTGTGTGACTGAGCTGTGGGGAGAACTTGCTGACACTTGATGTGGAGTTCAGAGTCACACACCAATGCAGTGCAGAACCTGGAAATATGAAAGCTGAGACTGGAGGCATCAGTGGAAACAAAAGGCATCGCTTGGGGTGACCAAAGCACTGAGGGAGGTGTGACATTGTGTGGCTGCAATGAGCTGGACGAGCCTGACAGGAAATTTTCTGTGTTTCCGTGACTTCTGTGCCATCCTCTGCCTCATTAACCTCCTGCAGCACAGACTTTCTCTGCTGAAGTCGTATTTGCATGTTAATGAGCTGCAGTGGCACAGACACATTAATGTCTGAGTGTGCATATGCATATTTTATAGTGGGGTTTAACCATTCACCCTCTGACAGTGCTGTGGGTTAAGCCCAGCTTAGCCCCACCCAGCCTCTCACTCACCTCCCTCCACCCCAGAGCAAATCAAAATTAAAACTTGTAGGTTGAGATAGGAACAATTTCATAATTGAAGGGAAAATATAATGATAAATATAATAATATTATAATAAATAACATAGTAAACAATAATATAAAGTAAATAATCATATTGTTTACTTTATAATTATAATAGTAAATAATAATAGAAAGTAAAAGCCCAAGTGATACACAATAAAATGGTTCAAACCCCACTGAGCCAAGGCAGATCCTGCCCTGAATCCTGACCAGCCCCTTCCAGCTGCAGGCACCACATAAATACAGGAGCTTTAAGAAATGAATTTGTCCTGGAGCTCTTGATTTGGTTTGGTGGCTTTTTGTTGGTTTGGTTTGGTTTGGGTTTTTTGTTTTGTTTCACTTTGGGTTTGTTTGGTTGTTTGTTTTGTTGTTGTCATTCGGGTTTTTTTTAGCGGTGGTTTGGGATTTTCCCCCAAAACTTTTTTTGACAGGCAAACATTCTCAGCAATGCCTGTCCAGGCATTCTTTCTCCTTTGATCTCATGCTGCTCCAGCACAGCAATACCCAGCAGTGTCTCAGACCAGAGCGTTTAGAGCACAGCTGTGCAGCTCGTGGGAGAGAAAAAATGCAATATAGAGTCAAATGTTTTCCATTGTGAGGCAAAACCCCCCATAATTTATATCAATACCTTCCAGTGACATCGGGCACCCAGCTCTGTTAAAAGTCAAACCTCAAAATTAGCAGAGAAATGAGGATTTGAATTTGTGCTGCTCTCCAAGCAGCTGCAGGTTTCATAGCAGAGAAATCCAGCTAATTTCGTGTCTGAATATAAATAATTAAAGCTGGGAGCCCTGTTGTGCATATTAAATGATGGTCTCCTCTAAACGAGGCCACAGTTCAATTTGTTCAGTGGGGTTTTTTTGGGTTTTTTCCTGGTGCTGTGTGGCTCCTTCTGCACTTTGATGTGAGCAGGAAGCCGGGAAATGATTCATCTGCTGCAGCCCCATAATTAATTAATTTATATTTTGGTCAGTTCTGCAGCACTTTGCATTTCTGGAGCTGGCTGCTTAATTGATGTTTGCACAGCAGAGGAGGCAGGGAATGACCCTGGTGCTCCTCAAACACCACCCAGCCCTGGGCACCACTGGAGAAGGGTTTGCAGTTTGTCTTAATACTTTGAGTGGGCTTTTTAAAAATTATTTAGGGGTTTGTCATGTTCATTTCCAATTCCTGTATTTGGAAATCCCTCAGCAGCAGCAGCAGCAGCAGCATCTTGCAGGCAGGTTTTGGGTAAGCAGCTCCTGGATCCACCTCTCCTGACTGGGATAAGAATGATTAAACCTCAGCTGGACAAAAATTCCTTTAAACTGAAGCCAGAAGACTTTTAGCTCTAGGTGGAGTTCTACAGCATCGCTCAGCTGTACAGAGGTGGAAAGGAGAGCTAAGAAAATGTGATTTATGCTTATTTGGGGGTTATGTGGCAAGTTTTTCTGTGATTGCAGAGGATTTGATTTGGCCTCAGAGAAGCCTGTTCCCATTTCTCCTCCTGGTGTGCCAGCAGCAAAGCCCTGCTGGATGTGACCTGATTGATTTAGGCCATCATTTCCCAAATGATCAGAGAAATCAGAGCCATATCAATGCCATCTCATCTTTTTCATATACTGATGATTAGGTATGTGATGGTTTTCTCTCTTTCACTCTCAAGTCCATCTGGGCAAGTTTAATTGCCTCTTTTTCAAAAGTTAAGAAGGGGAGATGATGCACTTTAAATAAACCAGGGAGGAGACAGACATTTTCCTAAGCAGATGTTCCAACTCTCTGGCTGTGTATGGATCCCCTGTGAGCTTTATGTGATGCCCCTTTTCAATTTAGCTCCTTT
This sequence comes from Dicaeum eximium, assembly GCA_013396995.1. Classification (NCBI taxonomy): domain Eukaryota; kingdom Metazoa; phylum Chordata; class Aves; order Passeriformes; family Dicaeidae; genus Dicaeum; species Dicaeum eximium. The sequence continues at coordinate 1,123,332 of VWZP01004609.1, read as the reverse complement.
GCATTTGAATTAGTGTGTAGGTATTGAAATTAAATCTCATTTAGGGACTTACAGAAATACCTACTTTCCCACGCATCTAACAAATTAGGGAGGATATGGACCCAAACTGATTATTTATTGCCAGTAAAAATGGGTTTTATGGCAAAATTTGAGGTGATTAGTCGGGTGGTTTATAGGTAAAATACTGTGTGATTGTTAGAAAATCTAAATGTTATTGGAAAGGAGGTTAATTTTGTAAATCTTGTGTGGTCATGGAGAAGAACAAGAGGTGAGGGATGTGGTGCAGTGGGAAACCTGCTGGGTTGGGTGCTGGGCAAAGCCTGGCTTAGCTAGCCAAAAACCTGTCTGGTGGGGATTTCCTCCCTGCCTGGGTTCAAAATCTCTGCTCCTTTCTCCAGGCTTGGGTGGGGATTTTCATCCTTTGGACACAGGGGGAACCAGCAGCTCCCAGGGAGCCTTTTGGGGTGAAACCCCTGGGATTTGCTGCAGCCCCTGGAGCTGAAGTGGCAGCGATGGTTGTCACTTGGGAAAGGCCCCTCAGAGCAGGGGGATCATCCCAGGGGAATAAATTATATAAATTATTTCCAGCCTGGAAGATGAAGTGCCAGGAATGTGGGCAGTGACAGTCACTGAGAGCCCCCCTGGGCACGGGCTGGCCGTGCAGAACCTGGGGCTCCTCACCACCCACCCCTGCCTGGTTTGGTGGGGTCCCTCCCAAAAATTCCTGTCCCCTCCTCCAGCCAGGCCTGGCTGTCACCAAGGGTTCCATTTTTCCAGGTTTGGGGCCATCAAACAGAGCAGATGCTGAGGTGTTTTTGCAGTTTGTGCTCCAAGTCAGCCCGTGGCAAATCAATGGCTGCTGCAGGAAGTTTTCCTTTTAATGAATAGAGCACAGAACGCTGCAGTTCAGCTGGGCATTGTTTGATGCTGCTTTATTGAAGCATTTGTCAAATGCTGTGACAGGCTATGCTCTGAAATTTAGAATATGCTGCTGCCAGGCTGCACTGGCTCATTATTGCAAGTTTTAGGAAAGATTTCCTGTGTATTACAATGAAAAAGCAAAACTTGCCTGTTAGCCCTTCAGTGCTTCAGCTTGGTTTTCCTGATNTTTTTTTTTTTTTTTGCAGTAAAATACACATATTCAGCTTCATAAATCAAGCTAAGCCACCATTGTTAAATAGTCTATATCATATTAATTACTCTGTAAAGCAAGGCAAGCATTAGAACCATTTCCAATCAATGACTGGAGAAGTTGCTAATGAATGAGATAGGTAACTAATTAGCCAGCCAGCAGTCAGCATCTCCAGCTGAAGCTGGTGGCTTTAAACTTCATTAAACTTTCCAGGTGTCGGGGAAAGTATGAAAAATACAGCAATCTTAATAGCTTGATGTGTCTTAATTCCAATTTTCTGAGTTGAAATGTCTGAAGATTGCATCTGTTTTAAGGGGTATTGTCATTTATAAAGCTTCCCATGGCTGTCTTGCACAGCTGAAAAGAAAATTAGCAGTTTGTGTGTCACAGTTTTGAGTTTGTCCAGTGCATGTTGGGAACAGCATGAACTTAGATGTGGCTGAAATCCCAACTTTCAGTTTGTACCTTCTGCCTTGCCCTTAATACTTTGGGTGGTTTTTTTCTGATTATTTAGGGGGTGTTTTTTATGTTCATTTCCATTTCCTGTATTTGGAATCTGCAAAATAGATCCCTGACAGAATTCTGAGTATGATCATTGTTTTTATTTGCAAAATGGGGATAATGCAATGGATGATCAGTGAGACTTGGGAGCAAATAAATGATTTGTGCCCTTCCAGCTCAGATGATGCCATGAAATGCTCCCTGAGAGCTCAGGCTGTATTCCCAGAGCATTCCCTCTCCTTCCATTTTCATCTGGCCCACGGGAAATGGCATTTTCTCTGGCCTCACGCTGGTGGGCTTTGCTAGGAGACATCTGCAGGGGGATTTGAAAGGGGCAGGGTGGTGCCTGGGCTCTCTGGGGTGTGGGACAGGGAGCCAGAGATGGAAAGGGGCTGGGAGCAGCTGGGAGCACAGCTGGGGTGAAGAGGAGAATTGTAATGGTATGGAAAAATTGCTTCCAAATTCTCTGTCTCTGAGTAACTTAAATTGTCTTTTATAACATCCCTGAAAAGTGGGATTATATGTGGCAAAAAATCACAGCACTGGGGCATTTTTGAGCTTTCCAGCTGAAGTCCAGGTTGTGGTGATTTGGCAATAACTGGAGTTATAAGAAGTTGTTTTCTTTTCTCTCTGTTGGATTTTGTGATCCCTCTGAATGCCTAACACAGATCTGATGCCCAAATTGTGCATCCAAGTTTCCAGCCTGCTTTTTTCAGTTGGTTTGTGACCAAACTCAAAACAAAGTCAGTACAGGCAACTCTGAAACTGTAAATATTGCTGTAAAGGATGACAATTTGAATTAAGTTCAAATTAAAAAAGCAGGAGGAAAGGCTCAAAGAGAGACCAGCTTTGGTCTGTGCTTTTCTCCCTGAGGGAAGGAGCATCTTTGGGAAAAGGCAGAGACGTGGGAGCAGAGCTCAGGCAGAGGAGGGTTGGATCTGCCAGCGTGGAAATGGTGACTAACACCACAGGGCTGAAGGAATAATGGAAAGAGAGCCCCAAAAAATCTCTTCTGGACCTCAAAACGGGGAGAGCTGAAGCGGGGAGGGCCTGAGGAGGCCTGAAGGGCAGCAGGAGGGGTGACCTGCTGGCTGAGAGTGATCTGGAAATGCTTTTTTTGTGTTTGCCTGGGGTTGGCTTCCCCAGCCCCTGTGGGCTGGGAAGCACTGAAGAAAGAAAACAACTTTGAGAGGCAGAGCAGCTCCTGATCAGGCTGTTGTTGGTGGAAGGTGCATTCTCAGCTGGGATCAAAAGCTCTCCATGGCAATCCCTGGTGCCTCTCCTGAGCTGGGAAGCCCAGCTGTGATTCCCAAGCCAAGTGGCCAAGAGCTGTTACCAGGAACGGCTGCATCTCATTTTAGAAACCGGGAAAACTCTGCTGACTCTCAGCTTTTTCACATGAAATGGTAAAAAGTGTTACTGGGTGGAGTGGGATGTGCTGGATTCCCCACTCCCTTCCCAGAGAGGCAGGACAGGCACTGGGTCCTCCTGAGCCTCACCAAAGTGAGATGGACATTTCAAAATCCGGCCATGAATTCCCAGCACATGGAATGTTCATCTGCCAGGCACTGCCTTTTCTTCCTCACAGTGTTTAACTCACATGGTGTGTACTCTAAAGCCTGTGTCCTCTTTTTCCTCAGTGAAAATCCTCCCTGAGTGTTTTCCCACTCGTTATAAAATAACACTCCACAAACAACTCAGTGGTAAATAATCTGCATAGAATTTCCCAGGATTTATTCATACTGACTTTGCTTTATTTACTGTAACACTTACATTTATTGACCTCTGCTGCATTCCTGAGCAAACTTGAATGCTCCTTTTTCTGTTTTTTGGAATTTGTTGGTATATTAGGATGGAATATGGAATTTATTCCTTAATGAAAGGCGAGGGAGAGATGCCACCAGTCAGTGGGAGGAGGGAGAGCCCACTGCTTTCCCATGTAAATTATGTGAGTTCTGGAAGGGAGCCAGGCATTCATTTCGTTAAAATGGGGTTTGATAATTGAAACTAATTTAACATCGACCCCATTAAGTTGCATTTTATTGCTCATTTAATCCGCCTGTCTCAGGAGCTCCCTGGACTGGGAAGTGGCTTTGGAATGGTTTTGGTTCATCAAAGCTGCAGTGAGCTCTGAGCTTGCCCTGTGGGGTCAGCAGTGGTGTGGGGTCAGTGTTGGGGTGAGGTCAGTGTTGGTGTGGGGTCAGCTCTGGACTGGGGTCAGCTCTGGGGTGGGGTCATCTCTGGGGTGAGGGGCTGAGCTGGACACTCTGGGCAGGTTTGCTTTGTCTGGAAAGCAGCTCAGGGATGGTCCCTCATCCCCCTGTGGCCTGGCACAGCCTTTCCCTGCAGGATCCTGCATCCCCTGGGCTGCCTGGGACAGCTTCTCACACCTGACAAATCTTCCCAGCCCTCCCCCAGTGCAGCTCAAAATCCCAGAATTATTTGGGTTGGAAGGGACCCTAAACCCCACCCAGTGCCACCCCAGCCATGGCAGGGACACCTCCCACTGTCCCAGGCTGCTCCAGCCCCAGTGTCCAGCCTGGCCTTGGGCACTGCCAGGGATCCAGGGGCAGCCACAGCTGCTCTGGGCACCCTGTTTTAAAGCATTTATTGACTTCTGCCAAAAATCTCCATTTAAATCAGCCAAGGAGCTGGATCCACAAGTTTTTAATTACATGGGATTCCCATCTTCTCCTGCCCTGCTTCCGCTTCCCTGTGTCTCGCTGTTGTCTCACGCTCTCTCTATTTCACCACTGCTGCCCATGGCTCGTTAAATAATCTCATAATTGGCTCAGCCTCGGGGTGCTGATGGCAGCGGGGCCCCGGGTGATGGCTGCACGCACAGAGCCGCACTTCCCAAACTCCCGGGGCAGAGGAAGGTGCAAGGACAGGGAGGCACAGCCTGATGGATGTGTGTTTACAAACACCTTCCCTGGGCTCCGGAGATGATGGATCGCTGGAGCTCTCCCCTCGGGGGCAGCTGTAAGAGTGTGCCTGGCTTGTATCAGGGCTCCTGGGAATGCTGCAATCCCTTAAAAAGTGCAGCTTCAACCACTCCAGGAATTGCTGAATAGCTGAATCACTGAATCAGAATCATGGGATCCCTGAATCTCTGAATCACAGGATCACTGAATCACAGAATCCCTGAATCACAGAATCCCTGAATCACAGAATCCCTTAATCACAGAATCCCTGAATCACAGAATCCCTGAATCACAGAGTCACAGGATCACTGAATCACTGAATCAGAATCACAGAATCCCTGAATCACAGAATCACAGGATCACAGAATCAGAATCACAGAATCCCTGAATCACAGCATCACTGAATTCACTGAATCAGAATCACTGAATCACAGAATCACGGGATTGCTGAATCACTGAATCTGAATCACTGAATCACAGAATCCCTGAATCCCTGACTCACAGAATCCCAGGATCACTGAATCCCTGAATCACAGGATCACAGAATCAAAGAATCACACAGTCACACAATCACACACAATCACCAGGGTTGGAAAAGATCTTCAAGATCATGGAGTCCAGCCCAGCCCCAACACCTCGGCACCCTGATATATATAAATAATTTATATATTATAAACTTCATAAGTGTTATATCAAATTTCCGTTTGTTCCGACACAGAAACTCAGTGTTTTGAGCTCAGGTGTGGCTGGGCGGGTTTGGAAGCGTTCGCTGGGTAGCAAATGTGCTCTGTGGGTTTTTCTGGGCTGTGCCTGTCCGAGCCCCGCAGGATTGATGCGTGCAGGGCTCCGACCCTGCGAGCTCTCACACCTCGGATCAGCGCTGCCGTTCTCGCCTCCTGCAGGGCGCTGTGTTCTTTTAAAACCCTTCAAACTCTTCTTTATTGTGACTTTCCCTAACGCGGCATCCAATTACCGCTAAAACTTCACCGCCCCTTCTTAAGTGGAGGCATCCTGTGGCATTTTGCTGCTGTCTTTTAAAAGTGTTTAGGGGATGCATGAAAATGCGGCAGTCAGCAAGGGTTTGGCATTTCAGAGATGTCATAACAGCCTTTT
>VWZP01004609.1:1090065-1115538 GCA_013396995.1 Dicaeum eximium | reverse complement strand
TTTTTTCCTTTTTTTTCTTCTTTTTCTTTTCTTTTTTTTTTTCTTTTTCTTTTTTTCTTTTTTTTTATTCCAAAGTGTCCCTTCTATTTTGAAGATGGTTCTGATGTGTTCCCAAGGGATAGAAGGTTCTTCCTAATGGAGTAGGAGATCTGTCCATCTGTCTAAGTCATCAGCTGATCTGCAATAAGCTCCCTGCTTTTTATTTTTTCCATTGGCAAACTCCCTGCTCACCTCTGAGTGCCCTTCACCCTTGTCACAGTAAGATTTGCTGATCTCCTAAAATTAATTAAAGGGGTTTGATTTCCCTTTGAGTCCCCACTGCTCCATTACATCTTTGCCAAATGAATCTCTGCTTTTATTTGATACCAATATTTTGAGCAGCTTGTTTTGTAAAATATTAATTGTTACCAGAAAAACAGTGGTGGTTTTTTTGGTTTTTTTTTGTGTAAGAAAAAGGCCTTGGAGTTATGAAATTCTATTGCTACTATTGAGTGGTTCATGGAAGCAAAATTTAATTACAAGGGGGGGAACAAGTGATAATGAGTGGTTGGCACACAAAGTCTAAAAATCCTTATGGTTCCCTAATGCACATCCTGCCTTCACTGAAATCAGGAAAACCAGCCTGTGATTCTAGGGGATGGATTTTACAGGGAATGAATGGTTAAGTCAGGATTTTACAGGGGAGGAATGGTTAATTCGGGATTTTACAGGGGCTGAATGGTTAATTTAGGATTTTACAGGGTTTGAATGGTTAATTCAGGATTTTGCAGGGGAGGAATGGTTAATTCAGGAGGCTTTAGAAAAGTGTCAGGGAAAGGGAGAAGGTCTGAAAATTGATGTTCTCATGTAGGTCCACGGAGCTGCTTCAAACTGAGCAGAGGACGGAGAGGTTGAGAATTGGAAATTAAAACAACAACGTCTTTAAAAGATTTAATAAACTAGGCAAATAATTGTGTTGCAATGATTTGAAATAGCTCCGAAGGAAAACTGCTTTGAATCCTAATTAGCAACTAATGGTGATTAGCTGAATCCGGTGCCAGGGAAGAAATAAATAGGTACAAAGTGCTTGGCTATTGCTTCCACCTCCAACCACGCAGCTGTTGTCCCAATTTTGGGCTATTTTCACCTGAAAGCTGAAGTGACTGCAGCAGATCCCAGGCAGGCAGGTGCAGGTCCCGGAGCACACCTGGGCTGTGCTGAAATCCAAATGAGGTGACAATTGGTGGCAAAACAATTTCTGTGGAGGGGTTTTATCTCCCGAGGAACAGCTGCTCTTGTGCTGGGTCAGAAAAATGAATTGTGCTGGGTCCTGTGCCCCGAGGAGCCCGCTGAGGCTGGGAAGTGTGAAAAGGTGTTCAGGTAATGCATTCCCACTCTTTTCCTCTTGGATTCATCACCTGCCTGCTTTGTAAACTGTTCTCCACCCAGCTCCAAGCTGCTCTCAGCTTCCCAGGGCAGGAAAAGACACTGCACATCTCAGCGTGTCGGAAACTCGGGAAAATGACCTCCAGCTCTCAGGCACTTATTGCAAACCTATTTTAAATTGAATACACAAGCCAAGATAATACAGGCTGTTTGATAAGAAACATTAGAGAAATCCATAACACGAGGCTTTTTATTATGGGTTTATTACATCAATCTCTCCAGTGGGTAATGGAACTTGTAAATATACTCTTATGTAGGAGTTTCCTTGCGGGCTTTTTATTCATGCTGAAGTAAGCACAGCAAACTTATTTGCTGTCAGGGTACATTGAATTTAAGATTAGTATTTATTTTGGTTCTAAAGAGGTTCTGCTTTTGTGAATTGGAAGTCGGAGCAGCTGTAGGAGAGGAGGTGGGAGCTGCAGGGGGCTTTGGGGGGAAAATGAGTTTTTCCAGGCAAACTGCTGGTCCCTGTATGGATACAGGGAATGTGCCCATTATGGGCTGTGGGTCGTGTGCTCAGAGCTCCTTCAGGAGGGAAAACTCGCTTTGTTTAAGCAGGAGCTTGCTGTGTGCTCATTGACTAAGCCCAGCAAGATGAAAAACCATCCATGGGATTAGAGAAATGTTTAAGGGATGCATTGCCTGCGTTACTGAGCAGTGCAAACACGGGCACTGCACTGTAAACATTTGTTCTTTACTGGGAAAATGCTTTTAATTCTCTTCTAGAGGTAAACAAAGTAATGCTGCTACTGCAGGAACCCAGCAGGATTTTGCTTACTTGGGAGAAGCCGAGGGGACACTTGTGCTGAGTAAAGAGGCCAGGAAAAGTTTACAGAGAAGTTCCAGAAGGAGTTCAAATTGTAGCCAGGCTGACAAAAACCAAGAACAGCTAACAAGTTTTGAAGTAGATTTGTTAGAGGGTGTAGTAGTTAATTGGTTGTCTTAATATAGGGAAAACAATCCTTAATTAGAGGATGTTAATTGGACAGACAGATAAGAAACCTGCTGAGGTGACAGCAAAGTTGGCTTTAATTCAGGATTTTAACAGGTTTTTTAGGGTTTCCCATCCCTGGCAGTGTCCCAGGCCAGGTTGGACACTGGGGCTGGAGCAGCCTGGGACAGTGGGAGGTGTCCCTGCCATGGCAGGGGTGGCACTGGGTGGGTTTAAGGTCCATTCCCAGCCTAACCCCACAACAAAGCAGGAGGGATGTAGCTCATACTGCTGCAGAACAAACACAACCAGCTTCCAGGGATGTTTGCATTTCCAGCAATGACAAAGATTCTTTCTTTTCTTTTTTTTTTTCTTTTTTTTTTTTTTGGTGTATGAGACAGATTATGAGTGAAGAATAAAGGATGTGTGTGTTTAATTAAGGTCTGAGGGTAACAAACGTGCTTGAGCCACGAAACCACTTCTGTGTCAAACCCACCTGAAAGAAACCACCCCTCACCTGGCTGGGCACTTCCTTCTGTGCTTCTGCAGCTCCCAAAATGCACCAGCAGAAAGCTCAGCCCTCGTTTTGATGTCTGTTCTCCCAAGTATTAATTACACATTATCATCTCCATCTCTTGCATCTTTAAAAAGAGAGGAGTTTTTAAGAACGATGTTTGTTTTCATGTCTTCGTGTTTGTTTCCATGTCTTTATGTTTGCTTTCATGTCTTTAGGTTTGCTTTCATGTCTGTGTTTTCATGTCTTTGTTTCCATGTCTTTGTTTTCCATAGCTTTCTGTATGTTTGTTTGTATGGCTTAAGTTTGTTTTCATGCCTTTAGGTTTGTCTTCATGTCTTTCTGTATTTTTGTTTTCATGTTTTTATAGTTATTTTCAGGTCTTTATGTTTGTTTTAATATATTTATGTATATTTGTTTGTATGACTGTTTGTTTTCATGTCTTTATGTTTGTTTTCATGTCTTTCTGGATGTTTGTTTACATGTCCTTATGTTTGTTTTCATGTTATTGTTTCCATGCCTTTCTTTGTTTTCATGTCTTTATGTATATTTGTTTTCATACCTTTCTGCATGTTTATTTGCATGACTTTTAGTCTGCTTTCATGTTTGTCTGTATGTTTGTTTTCATGTCTTTATACAGATTTGTTTTCATGCCTTTCTGTATGTTTCTTTTCATGCCTTTATGTTTGTTTTCATGCTTTATACGTATTTGTTTTAATGTTTTTGTGTATGTTTATTTTCATACCTTTCTGTATGTTTATTTGCATGACTTTAGGTCTACTTTCATGTTTTTCTGTATGTTTGTTTTCACACCTTTCTGTATGTTTGTTTTCATGTCTTTATGTCTGTTTTCATGCCTTTCTGTATGTTTGTTTTCACACCTTTCTGTATGTTTCTTTTCATGTCTTTGTTTGTTTTCATGCCTTTATATATATTTGTTTTTGTGCCTTTCTGTATGTTTGTTTTCACACCTTTCTGTATGTTTATTTGCATGACTTTAGGTCTACTTTCATGTTTTTCTGTATGTTTGTTTTCACACCTTTCTGTATGTTTATTTGCATGACTTTCTGGATGTTTGTTTTCATGTTTTTCTGTATGTTTGTTTTCACGTTTTTATGTTTGTTTTCACGCCTTTCTGTATGTTTGTTTTCATATCTTGGAGCTGATTTTGGCCACTCCCTCAGTGCTCTTCCCACCTTCCCTGCAGCCCCGGTGCTGAGGGTGCAGAAACTCTCCCAGAAGTGATGCCTTGAGCAGCAAATGTGTCACGAGGAGCTTTGTGGTTTGAATTCCTGCTGCTGGCAGAACCACGCCCTGCCCAGCCAGCAGAGTGATCCACAAAGAATTATTCCCTGTTTAATTACTGCACATTCCTCGTTATGGAGCGGGCTGCTGTGCTTACTGGAGAAAAGTTAAAGCCCAAGCTCTCTGTCCCAGATAAAAGGCTGCTTACAGAAATTCTTATTTGTCTTTGAGGCTTCTGAAAAAAAAAAATTAGGTTTTTCATAGTGCGTTCTCAATCCAGTATAATCCTTAATTTTCAAAACACAGAAAGCCTTTTTTTTTTTTTGCTGCAATTGTAATGAAAAAATTGCTGAAGCAGTGCACATTATTTCCATTACCCATTAAGCCTTCTCTGCTCTAGAATGAAATTACATGATTTTTGTTAATTTTCTTGCTTTTAACTTCTGACTTGTAATTTACCAAAAAGAGAAAAACAAACCCCTACAACTGTGCTTCTCTCCCATTACTCCCAAGATGAGTCATGCAAGTCAGCTCCTGTTTTGGCATCTTTCTGATATTTTGGGCTTTCTATACTAAAAGACGGGCAGGAGTAACATTTAGTTTGAATTTGTAGTTCTGATTTCTGACTTCCATAAGTGCAGTGCTGTGGGTTTGTGTGTCATACCATGATTGGCTAAAAAAGCTGTAGCTTAAGTCCATAAGACAAAATATTTTCGTCTGTACGCTGTAGCATGGGTCCATAAGACAAAATATTTAAGGATTGGGTCAAAACCATAAATATCCTTGTTGGCAGTGTTTTATTGGTCAATAAATCCTTAAAAGGTCTTGGAACTGGGGGTCTTGTGACCTTCTGAACCATGCAGTGAATATGTGAGCCGAACTCGCCCTTCCTGCCTGTGTAGAAGATAAGAAAAATAAATTGCATCATCTAAAAACTTAAGAGTTCCCATATCTAACTCATTCAAAATTCCTTCAAAAATCCCCATGGGAAGAAAGGCTCCCCTCACAAATGCCATCCATCTGAGCAGGCTTGGAGAGTGCTAAATGCAGTGTAAGAAGTCATAAGTCAGGGTTTTGACAGCTATTACTGATATCTTTTCCCTGCTGTGTCGCTTGAAAGTTCATAACATTTAAAAAAATTAAAGGAATACATGTTATCCGTGGGCAGATTGTACAAATTGCACTCCTGGCTGCTCCTTTGATGTTTTGCTGATTGAACTCTGAGAACTTTTATTTAAGCCTCCCTCAGTCTGGCATTTAGTGGCATTAATTTTAAGGCTGGGTTTGTGTGAGGTCTGGAGTTTGTGTGGCTGTGTTTGCATGGGGGGTCTGCAGGGAGGACCCAGCAGAAAAATGGGGCTAAATGGTGATTTTTAGGGTTGGGGAGTGCCCAGTTCTGGTGTGTCCCAGCTTCCAGAGCCACAGCAGGAACCCTCTGTGTTCTCTAATTTCCCACTGGACACTGGGGCTGGGTTTTGCTCCTGCTGGGCTGAGGGTTGCAGAAACATTTTGAAAAACAACAATGAAAAAAAAAAATGGAAGGGCAGCTCCTTAAATGTGCCCTAAATTGGAGCAATTCCAGCGAGTCCAACGAAGTTACGGAGTTAGAGCAGCTGAGCTTGCCAGCCCAGTGCCCAACAGCAGCCCTCAAATGCCTTAAATCCATTTATGGAACAGAAGCACCTGGAGATTACAGCCTTGGATCCTGTTTACAGGATTGTTGAACACTTTCTTGCTTTAGCAGCAGTGAAAAGCGAGGGAGGTTTTCCTGTCCGGGTCAGGAACTGAGCTCTGCAGTGCCTGGCAGGGAAGGCTTGGATTTACCTCTCTGTGTAACTCCAAAGCAGGGGTCCTTCTCTTTTCCTAAATATCTTCATTATTTTAAACCTCAGGATGCCACCAGTTTTGCATCAGACCATTGGAAGCTGATGCTGAAAAGTTTGCCCCAAAAATATAGATTAATAACACGATGAACATGAGGTTTCCCTTTCTCACCATTCTTTCAGTTACCTTTTAATTTCTTATATTGAAATATTGTCCTTTCTCCTTAAGGCAAGGGATGACCAATTTAGAAATAGGAAGAAAATTGCAGAGGGTAATATCTGTAATGGGGCAGATGCTTAAAACTTGCCAGTGGTCTGTGACAGAAAGGAATGTGTTCACAGTTTAATTCTACTTGGGTTTTTTTTCTTCTTTCAGAATAAGGAGAAAACAAACCTCCATCAGGTGGAGGTGATGAAATTTTGTCACAGGTGTCCCATTGCAGCATTGTCTCAGGGACATGGGAATGTTCCAGAATTGCCAAAACCAAACAGCAGAGGAGAAACTTGTGGACTGAGTGAACAAGCAGGGGTTTTATTCTCTGCTGTGTGTGTGGTTTCAAAGTCCTGTGCCTGCTGGTTGGAATCCCTGATGGATTCCCTGTGCCCAGCTGGTGCTCCCTTGCCCTGGTTGCAGAGGTGTGCTGGTGGCCCAGAGCAGGCAGATCTCCAGTGCCCCCTGACAGGCTGAACGAGCATTTTCTGACCGGTGCCATGGTCAGAATGGTAAATGGCAAATTCTGTCACAGGGGTTGGCTCTGGGTGTGCCAGGCTGATCATCCCTTCCCCTTCCCACTGAGCTCATCTGCTTATTCACAAATATTTGGGAGGGGAATCTGTGGTTGCTCTCAGTTCTTCTGTTGAAAGAACTGAGATAACTGGCCTGGGAAACTTAGAGGAGAGAATTGTAAACGATATAATTATCTTGCTTTGCACTTGGCATTTACAATATTTGTCCCTCACGAGTGGTGTGGGATGTTTCCTCTAGTCTGGCCAGGCTGGGGATAAAAATCTCACTGGTTTTCTACACAGGGGGCTTTTCTTAGAATGGGGCTCTTCTTAGAATAAAGCTGTGGATAGAGTAAAGGCTTGTTCTCTCACCTTTGGACCATGGAGTCTCTCATTCTGTTCCTCCTCATGTAACAAATGGCCCTGAATTCCCCCTTTGCAACAAATGGAGCCCTTTAAACTAATGGAACCCCGATAGCACAGGAATCCATGGCCTAAACCACTCTGTAAATAGCTGGGTAAAAGCTGGCAGGGATCAGCTTTCCTTTGACAGTGGCTAATGTGCTCAAACCTGAAGAGAGGAAAGAGGCTTCACCTTGAGGCAAGCACCTGAGAGCTCCTTTCACCTTGGAGCTTTCTGCAGGGTTTGGCTCCTCAATCAATCGAGAGCCCGGACACATTGCCAGAGTTTTCTTTGTTTTTCCAGCCATAGATGAGACAGAGATGATAGGTTATTGCCCCAGGGGCTTGTCTTTTCTAAGGATTCAGGATTTTAAAGCAAAGAGGCTTTTTCACTGCGAGTGTTTCATAGCTCTGCCTGTCTGCTGCTGGGGTGGGGAGGATGGCATTTGTTAACCTGGCTTTTACACACCTCCCTCATTACAGCAAAGATTCAAACCAACTGAAGGCCAGGGAGGTATTGTGGAAAGGAAATATGTGGCTTTAAAATATGCACATGTAACCAGCTACTTCTGCTTTTTTAATATATCCACTTTACAGTCCCTGTCATACTCAAGACAGCTGAAAGTTTTAAAATGATGATGTGTTCTTGGCAGACAGCAGTTATATCAGCACTTTACATTTTACTAATAAATCAGTAGATAATTTACTAATAAATCAATAGATAATTTACTAATAAATCAATAGTTAATTGGCACAGGCCTTGGAAATATTTCTATTCCCAGACAGCTCTAGGCAAGAACACCCAGCACTGGTGGTAACACCATCAGCACTGTATCAATCTGATTTTTACTGTTGTTTTATACTTACTCACAGCTCTGTCGTGGGCTGATATTGTCCTCAACAGAGCACTGTGAGCTCCTCTGTTTGTTTTCCTGCTGGTGGCTGTGGTGACTCAGGGAAGAGGCTGCACGGTGAAGAAATTTGTGATTTTCTGCAGTACTGGAGTAATGTGCTTTTGTGGGAATATTGAAGGGGACATGTGTGATGATAATCAGGCTGTTGGCTTGCTAGGAGAACACAAATTGCATCCTGTTACATGAGGGGTTTGTTGAGGATAGGCCTCTCCTCGTGCTGTGGTGGGAATGGCCTCCCCCAGCTCTCTGGAGCCAGGAGAGGAGGCACAGGGAATATTCACATTTGTGGGTAGGATATCCACGTGTGAATATTCATATTTGTGTGTCTGATATTCACACATGAATATCCATATTTGTGTGTATGATATGCACATTTGTGTATATGATATCCATGTGTGAATATCCACATTTGTGTATAGGATATGCATGTATGAATATCCACATTTGTGTGTAGGATATCCATGTGTGAATATCCACATTTGTGTATAGGATATGCATGTATGAATATCCACATTTGTGTGTAGGATATCCACATTTGTGTCTGATATTCACACATGAATATCCACATTTGTGTGTATGATATCCACATTTCTGTGTATGATATCCATGTGTGAATATCCAAATTTGTGTATATGATATCCATGTGTGAATATCCACATTTGAGTGTCTGATATCCACATTTGAGTGTCTGATATCCACATTTGTGTCTGATATTCACACATAAATATCCACATTTGAGTGTCTGATATCCACATTTGAGTGTATGATGTCCATGTCTGAATATCCACATTTGAGTGTATGATATCCACATTTGAGTGTATGATATCCACACATGAATACCCACTTTGGTGTGTATGATCAGAGCTCAGGGCACACTGCTGAGTTTAACCCTGCCTTTAGTCCAGGCTGCCCCAGGTGCCCGGGTCACTCCCAAGTGGAGCTGTCAGAGCTCTGCTGATCCCTCTCCAGCGCTGCAGCTCCTCCAGGAGCTCTGCCCTTACGAGAGGGGGGGATTTATTCCTTCCTGTCTCCTGGGCTTTTGTGGTCTCTGAGGAACATCTGGCCTGGGTGTCAGCTGTCACCTCTCAGGCAGGGCTGGGCTCTGGGCTGGGGACAGCAGCGAGCTGGGACAGGGCAGGAGAGAGGGGACAGCAGGAGAGACAGGGGACAGCAGGACAATGGAAGGGATAGCAGGAGGGGAGAGGGGACAGCAGAGGGGCAGAGGGGACAGCAGGAGAAAAGGGGACAGCAGGAGAGAGAGGGGACAGCAGGATGGGAGAGGGGACAGCAGGAGAGAGAGGGGACAGCAGGAGAGAGAGGGACAGCAGAGGCGCAGAGGGGACAGCAGAAGGCTCACAGTACCTGTTGGAGACTTGTAGGTGCCACAAAAGAAGCCCAATCTTTCTGGGGCTGTCCCCAAAGATGCAGAGCTATGAGGCCCTTCCCTGGAAAACATCACTTGATGCACTTTTAAAATATCTGGGTTTTATCTTTTTTTTTTTTTCTTTTGAACAGGAAGCACCTTTAGTGGGTCTTGTTCATTGAGAAGTCCGCAGAATTAGTCGTAGCAGGACTATGTGGTGTGAAATATTCTTTGTTTCAATCTCAAAGCCCAGTGCAGTGCTGCTCACAGGAGTGATGGGCAGAAATGAAGCAGTGAGGTGTGCAGGGGAGCCCCTTCCTGCTCGGGGAGGGAGTGCAGCTGCTCACCTTGACGAGCGGGCTGCTGTGTTCATCAGCTGTGCCCTTGAGCTCTCCCATCCTTCCCACTTCCCACTTTTCCGAAGAGCTGCTCTTCCCAAGGTGCAGTTTTGTCTCGAAGAAATAGCAGCTTGTAGCACTGTATGAAAACAGCCCAGCACACGGAGCAGGGAGCAATTCCCTCAGCAGCAAACAAGGAAAGCGTTTCTCTCATTTATCCTGGATATACTCCAAGAATTCTCTGTTCGGTTTTGTTGTTATCTTTCCCTACGGTGTGGAATATTCAATTAAACTTTCTCTCAAATTGGCCATAACTTTCAATGGAAATTAAAGCAGTTCTATTTAGGTACCGGTATCTGTCACCAGGCTTAATGTTCAGAGAGAATAGGAATGGTTCCACCTGTTCGGTGTGAATTAACCTCGGCTGACATTCCTCACGTTTCAGTTCCTCAAAAGCAGGGGACGATGACAGCATTTAGCACCCAACTGCATGTGCTGGCTCTCAGCTTTGGGCTGCTGGAGGGACACAGCAAATGCACTCTTCATTTGGAATGTATTCCAATTAATCTGGCTTTTTTTTTTTTAATAGGTTTTGTTATTCACTAGGGGGGAAATATATATATCGAGCAGAATGTTCTTCTAAATGATCTATCACTTTCCATCCAACACCATATGGGCACACACCTCTTTCTGTGGTTAAAATGCTTCTTTTATTGTGAAATCCACTGAAATTTCCTAGATCCTGCCTCTTACTGAAAGAAACGCACTCCTGTCAGAGGAGGCAGGCCCAGAGCAGGAGTACATTTGTTTTATCTGACAAGGAGGGGGAAAAATGCTTTTTTGCAACCCAGTCTTGTTTGCAGCTTGTCTTAAGCTGAGGGCGGCTCGTGTTCGTTCTGGGTTAACTCATTTTGGGCTCTTCAAAAGAAATGTTGCTCAGAAAAATAAAATCTGCCCCTGGGAGTGTCTCAGCAGTTAGTTTGGCTGGGAAGGTTATTTATTTTATTGTCCTGGGACAGTGGGGAATGTGTGAGGAGTGGCAGCAGCTGTTGAATGGTGTAAAGGGGAGGATGGCTAAAATAACTGAGCACTTTCAGCTGTGTGCACACTGGCAGGCACTGCTTCTTGCTCTTTTTTGATGAAATGACCAAAAAAGACACAAAATTAGACACAATCTGATGAGAAGGGTGAGGGAAAAGCCTCTAAGCACAGCAAAGAGCTTCCTCCTGGCCCCGGTGCTTTCTGTGGATTGAGCTGCTCGTAGTGCTCACCAGTGATAAGGCAAAAATGTGTTATCACTGGTGGAGTGCAAGTCCCTGGACAGCGCTGCAACAGAAATAAAGTTACCACTTTGAATTTGTTAGAAAAAGTGTAGAATTTGCATTTCAGAGTTATCCAAATAGCAAAGCTTTGCTCCCACAAAAGCACAGACCCCTCAGCAGAGCAAATGCCTTTGGCTGTGCTGACAATCAACATCTGAGCCACACAACTCAGACAAAAATGGGCTTTTTCTGGAGCAGGCACTTGTAGTTTCTTGTCTGCAGGAATCTAGATGGCAGCTTGTTTTATTTATTAGTGACTCTTTAGTGCTCTGTGGAGCAAATCCTCCTCCTGTGTCAGGTTCTGTGGCTCAGCCCTTATCACCAGTGGGGGGATCTGGGCTGCAGTGATTTCAATCACACATTAAGGCTGCAGCAAAGCAGCTCCACAGGCTGAAGATTAAATAGTTTGGACTTGCTTATCTCGGTTATACACAGGCAGCAATAAGAGGAAGAAGAAAAGGACTCAAAATAATTTTATCTAGCCGGTGTTGTGAGGTTTTTCCTGCTCCTCTGTCCCCCTGATAGGCTGCAGCTACTCTCAGAGTTTCTCCCTGCCTTGCCCAGCTCCCTCTGCTTGAAAATCGCACCAGGAATTCTCCTCTTGCTGCCCCCTAGGAAGGGCATTCAGGCTTTTTTTTTGCCATATAAAAGCTAAATGTTGAACAGTGCCAGCAGCAGGTGGAATATTTGGAAGTGTTTTCATTTTATCTTTCATGAGCTTCTATGTCAGCTTAGGTAAATTGAGTTATTGAGCAGACAAATCAGCATTTTCACCTATTTGTGACTATTTCCACCTTTAGTAGTGAGTGAGAGTGAGACTCTTTCTTGAGTCTGTGTTTTAAATTGTTAATTGCACACTGACTAATGACACAAACAGGATGTGGTGGTTCTAACACGTGTAACTCCCACTGCCTGGTGTGGGCCAGTTCATTAACCCTTGAAGAGCAGGATGCTGCAGGTTCACCTCTGCTCCTGCAGCCAGCTAATGTCCTGGATGTGTGGGGCCACTTTTGGACCCTCAGATCTGTCCCTGTTTCCCACCTCAAGTAACTGAACTGTTCACTTTGAATGCAAGCTGTGTTTTCCTGTGATGGGAGGAGGATCAAAGCCTGACCTTTGGTGTGATGTGATAGGAATTGACACCCTCTAATTGAAATAACAGCAGGTGACAGCCCAGGGAGGGGTGTGGGGCAGGTGACAGAGGCAATCCAGCACATCCCTGAGTCAGCAGGTCCCTAACTGGATTATCTGGGATGGTCTGGCTGTGCCACCATCACACTCTGTGCTTCTGGGGTTTGAAGCAGCTCTCACACAGGACCCGAGCACTTCTGTATTTTCCAGTGAGAAAACTGGCTACATTCAAATATATTTTAAACCTCTTGCTTTCAAAGCCACTCATGCAGTTCTCAGGGCTCTAATCCTTATGGGCCAGGCTGTAATACTCTTTCTTTGGGTGAATGAGGCTGGTCAGGGAGTGCAGCAGGGTCTCAGGAACAAGGCTGGATGCCATAATCCAGTCCCTTATGCTTTATTTCTGTTATTATCTTTTCCCACCAGCAACAGGAGTTGCACACAGGTGTAATTTAAAGCTAGAGAGGATGTGAAGTGTGTTTTGAATAATAGATGAGTTTCAGTCAGGTATGGTTAACATGTAATTAAAAATAAAGATAAATACAAGGCCTGTGGCTGTGCTTGGTGCAGCCTCTGTTGAGGTGGGGCCTGAAGGAGGAGGCACAGGGGAGAGGTGGTTCCTTTCTAATCCTCCTGGCAGAGTCTCTGTGAAATACTTCTGTGGACATGACAGAATTTGCTCTCCCTGGAGTGAAGGGCTGTTGTTCTGCCCTCAGTAAATCCAGCTGATTTCCCAGTGTCAGGCAATATGAGACATTACTGTGCTCATTCTCACCTTCCTTCCACCTGCAAGTTCCATCATCTTCTGTTCATTCTTTTCTTTTCTATATTTTTTTGCACGTCTCATCATCTCTGTATTTTATTTATTCATTTTCCCCTGACCTCCCATTCCCACAATTTCCTGTATCCCCATCTGGGTGGGCTTCCAGCAGCCTGACTGAAGTGAATTCCGTGTTCACATCCCTGCAAGTCCCTGCACACTGAAAGAACAGAGT
Source organism: Dicaeum eximium (assembly GCA_013396995.1). NCBI lineage: Eukaryota > Metazoa > Chordata > Aves > Passeriformes > Dicaeidae > Dicaeum > Dicaeum eximium. The sequence continues at coordinate 1,102,409 of VWZP01004609.1, read as the reverse complement.
CTGCTGGAAAGACAGGGCAGCAAAAGATTGGAAAATGATTTTAAAATGATAAATCAAGGCTCCTTCCAGTCAGCTGAAAGACTTTCTGACTGTGAGCACTTCCACCGTGTCCCCACTTGCACTCAGAGGAGCAGCCAGACATTGACACTGATGAGAGGAAAAGTCTCGGTGAAATCAAGGTAGCTGATCTTTTCAGGCAGGAAAAGTTGGTTTCTTTTGTGTTCTGAACAGCCACTGGAGATAAAACTGTCTGATACAAACAGGATGGAGAGCAGTGAATTTAGTCAGAGCTTTCTGTGGCTGTTTTGAGCAGTGTCAGTGAATTTCCTGAAATTCTGTGCTCGCTGCAAAGCGGTGGGCAGGGAAGAGCTGCACCTCAGGGATGGGTCTGAGAGAGGATAAATTGGTAAGGTGAGAGCAGAAAGTGGTTGAGGAGAGAGGAAAGGAGATAGGGAGGGGTTAAGAGCTCAAAAACTCCAAGAGTATTTTTAAAATGAAGAAGGAAAGTCAGCACAAGGGAGGCTCCTGTGAGTAATCTCCAGCCTCAGCGTCCTGCATTGCTGGGAAATGACTCCTGAGCTCCCTGAGGGTCGTGTCAGGCTGTTTTGCCAAAATATTTTCCCTCTTCTACCCATATCTAGGGTGAGTTTTTAATGCTCTGAAGGGCACAAGTGTAGAATGTCCTTGTCAGGGCTGGGACCCTCGTTCTGGGGAGGTGTGGGGCTGGTGCTGGGGGGGTGCTGATGCTCACACCCCATAACTGCAGAAGGGTTTCAGTCAGGGGTGGCAGAACCAGCTGCACTGGGGCTGGATGTCCTGGGGCCCCTCGGGCTCATCTTATTGCTGTGGAGCTGTTTGACAGTGTGGGGGTTTCATTTGCAAGGAAAACATCTCCATTTTTAAAGGTGAAGCTAGGGATTGGGATTTGAATTGAGCTTTGCTGTGACAACAGTGCCTATTCCCATTGTTTGGACTTTGGGTGAGGTTCATGCTGTGCTCTGTTTAGTGCAGGACATTTTCATGACTCCATGTAAGGTTCAGTGGCTCTTGGAAAAAAAAAAATCTGCCGTTATAAACTAAATAAAGTGACATCAGGTCTTTTCCAAGGTGAATGACGCTCGACCTCTTGCTGCTGAGACTCTCTTTTATATTTTAAGCCTGGAGCATGGAAATTCCATGAGTGACCTGTCCCATTTTCCCTGTCCCTGCAGATGACAACACCCTGCACGGGCCGGTTTTCGTCCAGGAGCCCAGCAGTGTGATCTTCCCCCTGGACTCAGAGGAGAAGAAAGTGAAGCTGAGCTGTGAAGTGAAAGGAAATCCCAGACCAACCATTGGGTTTGTTCAGTGTTTGACCCTTCTTGGAGCCATCCCACATGAGCCTTCCTCCTGCGTGTATCGATGACAGCCCTGGAGGCTGCCACAGGGGTGATCCCAAAAAAAACCCCAGGGGCAGCTCTGATCCCTGCTCTGGGACAGGGACAGCACTCAGGGAGTGCCAGGGCAGGTTTAGGTTGGATTTTTGGGAAAGGTTCTTCCCACAGAGGGTGCTGGCACTGCCCAGGCTCCCCAGGGAATGGGCACTGAGGCTGCCAGAGCTCCAGGAGACTTTGGAAAACCCTCCCAGGGATGCCCAGGTGGGATTGTTGGGGTGTCCTGGCCAGGAGTTGGACTTTGGTGGTCCTTGTGGGTCCCTTCCAGCTCAGGATGCTCTGTGCTCCTGGAGGATTAGGAACACAGGAATGCACACAGGAAATCTCCAGCTACCGCAACTCAATTGCAAAATTCGGACAGGAGTTCTAAAATGTTACAAAAGGATTGTAAATAGTCCTGGCTCTCAGATTAACCATCCTTCTCCAAAAACATGGACAAAACTGCTCATTCTTTTCAGCTTTAGTAGCTGCTTTGGGGTCCTGGGAGGAAGGTGCTGTCCTCCCTCAGTGCTGGTGCTGCTGTAAATCACTGCTGCTGCTCTTCTCCTTCCTTTGGTGCCTCTCTCGCCCTGCTCACCACTAAATGCCACTCTGAAACCAATTAGAGTCACCAGGCCTCTGCCTCTGTGCTGCCTCCTGGCACAGCCAGCTCTTTAATGCCATAAAATCCACAGATTCATGGTGCAAACACCCTCCAGAGCTTCTCTGTGCACTCAGGAGCTGCCAGGAGCTGTGTCCCCCTCCTCACTCCATCCAGAGCTGCTCTGCCTGGGGCTGGAATTCCTCAGTGACGACATCTGCCAGGAGAGCATTCTCTTAAATTTATAAACAAACAACCAAAAAGTCAGGAGAGAGGAGAAAAGAAATATTCTCAGTGGACTTGAATGGGTTAGAGATCCCGTCTGAGGGAGTTCCCCTTGCCAAGTGATTAATTCCAAAGAGCAGCAGCACCAGCAACTACAGAAGCATTAATCATTTCAGAGACTGAAATATACGTCAAGGATATTGCTCTTTCAGTTAAATAACAGAATATTTCAACACCGCTCAGGAAATTTGCATTTTCGTGCTGCCTTTTTTTTTTTTAAATTTTTTTACTATTTTTAATAAGTAGCCAGAGCCATCCTAAATCCCCCTTTACTTAATTCATGCTGTGTTTTCGAATACCCAGGAGCACCAGCAGAGTTTAACTTTGGCATTCCCTGCTCCAGGTGGAAGTTAAATGGAAGCAGCATTGACGTGGGGATGGATTACCGCTACAGCCTGCTGGAAGGGAACCTGCTGATCAATAATCCCAATAAAAGCCAGGATGCTGGAACGTACCAGTGTGTGGCAACAAACCCCTTCGGAACCATCGTCAGCACGGAGGCAAAGCTGCAGTTTGCTTGTGAGTAAGGAGGAAGCCTCTGTTCCCACAGGGTGCTGGAAAAAATTCAGAGCTGAGTGTCTTTTCCCAATTTTTCCTGCTGGGTTTTGGGGTGTTCTCTTAATTGATGGAGTGAGGAAGAGGGAGAATGTGAATAAGGAATACAGATCTCAACCTATTTCCATGGGGTGTTCTCTTAATTGATGGAGTGAGGAAGAGGGAGAATGTGAATAAGGAATACAGATCTTGAATTATCATTATTTAGCTGAAATTGTATGGATTATACAGGGTAAAATCTGTTATTTCTTGAGGAAGAGGTTACCTAGGAAAGGATCTGGGAAGGAAATGGGATCTCGCCATTGATCTTTTCCTTTCTTTGAGGAATTGAAGCTTCCAAATGTTAAAAATGAGAATACAGGGTAAAATGTGTTATTTCTTGAGGAAGAGATTACCTAGGAAAGGATCTGGGAAGGAAGTGGGATCTCACCATTGATCTTTTCCTTTCCTTGGGGAATTAAAGCTTCAAAATGTTCAAAAGGGGCACGAACTGCACAAGGGATGAATTCAGAGTGAGAGATGTCACAGGCCCTGGGTTTCAGTGGTACATCAGGTGTGGGCACTCTGAGGGAAAAAGGGCAAAATGGGCAGCTCTGGGTTTATTTTGGGTTAAAGCAGAGTTGCAGCTTCTGGTCGAAAGCTGAGGATAAGAAAATCTTGCTGTTAGTTAACATTATATGAAATTATGCAGAATTATTTGGAGCATAAAGGCTGTGAGAGTGGGCAAAGCATGAAGCAGGACCATGAGCCATCTTTTTACTCTGGTGGTGGTGAAGGAGAAGGCAGAGAATAAACACAGGGGCTTGTTCATCCCTCAGCTGTGTGATTGTTGGACTGGGAGGGGCGTGCAGGAATTCCAGCAGGGATATCCTGGCAGGAGAGTGCACGAATTCCAGCAGGGATACCCTGGGAGTGGTGTGCAGGAATTCCAGCAGGGATATCCTGGCAGGAGCGTGCAGGAGCTCTCAGTAATGGGGAGTGGGGAAGTGAAAGTTGCTTTTGGCTGGCTGGGGAGAGAAGCTGATGAGCTCCAGCTACAGAAATGAGGAGATGAAAACTCAATAACCGCCGGGTTCACAGGCTTTGGAGAGATGGTTTGTAATGAGGGATGATGCAGGGGGTGAAGTCAGGCCCTCTGTCTCCCCACAAATCCTCCTCCTGCTGGAGTCTGTCCTGACTGGAGGTGCATTTCCCTGGGGATGGGCAATGAGCAGCTGCCTCAGACCATTCCCATCCCTCCAGGTTTCAGGATGTCAGGGTGATTGCTTCACAAACACCACCCTGGGCTGCTGCTCTCCCAGCAGGCTCTGCCTGGCAATCCATGGCCATTCCCAGCTCCCAGCACTCCCAGCAAAGCCCCTCAGCACCCCTTGGCAGGGTCACAGTTCCCCAAAATCCTTGGAGAAGGACAAGCTGGGCACCAGGCAGCAGCTCCTCAAATCTGGGCCTCAGAGCTCAGGATGTGGGATGAGACAGGAGGAGCCTGCTGATCCCACACAGGGTGGGCAGGGGCTGGGATGGAATTCCCAGAGCAGCTGGGGCTGCCCCTGGATCCCTGGCAGTGCCCAAGGCCAGGCTGGACACTGGGGCTGGAGCAGCCTGGGACAGTGTGAGGTGTCCACAGGACAGGAGGGGGGTATGAGATGAGTTTTAGGGTCCCTCCCAGCCCAAACCATTGTGGGATTCTCTGATCTGCCAAGTGCAGTAGCCAGGGACTACTTGAGTGGAAGCTCATCCTCTTCTCACATTTCTGCTCTGATTCCAGCCTGAGAAAACTGGATTTCAAAAGAAAGCTTCTTCTTTTCCAGTAATGGTGGGGAGCTCAGATAAATGGATACATTTTTGACTCTCAGATTATATTTTAGTTTGCTAAAACAGCATAATCAGCTTAGAAACATTTGGATTAAAGAAAAAAAACTAGGGTTTCTCAGGGTGGGCTATGGCAGAACAATTTTTTTGTCTACTCTAATCAAAGGGATTGCAACCAGAACTGGCTGAATTAGGAAATACAGAGTGATTTAATTTTAGTGCAAAGGCTCTGCCTCTAAGAAACAATAAAAATGGGTATGTGAAGCTTCACCCTTCACCTGAGCAACCCCTTATTTTCCATCCTCATCATGTGTTGTGTGGTTTTTGTTTTATCTCATTTTTATTTCTGAGGAAATGACTGTTGGGATTTTTTTGAGAATGATGGTTGGGATTTGAGGGGGTTTCCCCCCCTCCTTTTAAGAGTTAAATTGTGAATCTTGGGGCACCATTAATGTGTGTTGTTCTTCATGGGCTGTGTTATTCTTCTGTAGCCTTTTCAGGGAAGATTAAGCTGTGATTGAGCCATTCAGCCTCCTGTGGAGGGCAGACAGGGTCAGCAATTTCATCCTTGAAATATGTATTTAGGTTACAAACTCATTATGATAAAAGTGCTAATATTTCCCTCGAATAGTTGCTTTTTGATATGTCATCTTCATTTCAGGTTTCTCCTTTCTTATTTTTTCTTCCTCCCTCTTTTTTCCTTTCTCTTCTCCCCTTTTTTCTTTTTTCTTCCATGCTAGTTGTCTCTGAAATTGAACATATTTTCACTGAGTGAGGAATCTGCTGTGCCACAGTAACAGAATATGGATTAATGATACCCTAAGCCCTGTGCTTATAGCAACACAGGCTTTCAGAAAATAAAAAAGCTTTAAACTCTTGAGTATGGATCTAATAATGGCTTTTCCACAAAGATCTACGGAAACACAGCTGAACTAGATTAAATGATGTGCTTTTTATTTTAGGGGCTGGGGCTCAGCTTGCCGATTTTATTCACTGTGTTGTGGTTTCTGTTGGGAAATAACCCTGGAATGAGCCAGGAGTTGTGGCTGGGAGGCGGCTGTGATGTGGCACTTTGGGGCTGAGCCCAGCCCCTCAGACATGTGAGCAAAGTTGTTTTTTGTGGCCCAGATCCTGCTTCCGTTGAGGATGGAGATAAAGCTCCCATTGATTTCTGGTGGCACCAGAGCTGGCCCACACCCCTCCTTGCCAAAGGGATGAATTTGCAGCTTGTTCTGCCTGCTCAGCTCCCATCCCTTTGGCAGGACAGGGAGGATGAGCTCCCAGCGTGTCCTTGCCAGATTATGAAATTACAGAATCACAGAATTCACAGAATCACAGAATCACCAGGTTGGAAGAGCCCTTCAAGATCATCGAGTCCAACCCAGCCCCAAGAGCTCAGCTAAACCCTGGCACCCAGTGCCACATCCAGGCTTTGTTAAACACACCCAGGGATGGGGACTGCACCCCTCCCCGGGCAGAACATTCCAGAACTTTATCACTCTTCCTATAAAAAACTTCCCCTGATATCCAGCCTGTATTTCCCTTGGCCCAGCTGGAGGCTGTGAGCTCTGGTTCTGTCAGAGCTGCTGCAGACAGAGCCCCAGCCCAGCTGGGCACAGGCACCTTTCAGGGATTGCAGAGAGAGCTGAGGGCACCCCTGAGCCTCCTTTTCTCCAGGCTGAGCACCCCCAGCTCCCTCAGGGGTCCCTCACAGGGTTTGTGTTCCCAGCCCCTCCCCAGCCTCGCTGCCCCCTCTGGACACGCTCCAGCTGACCATGAATAATGTAGGGAATGGAACATCTCACAGGTGCTGGAAGTTCTTCTGTCACTCTCCAAAATTCCCTGGAAGGTGGTGGCACGGTGGGGGTCGGTCTCTTCTCTGAGGGAACAAGTGACAGGACAAGAGGAAATGGCCTCAAGTGGTGCCAGGGGAGGATATCAGGGGAAATCTCCTTACTAAAGTGTGGTTAAGGATTGGAAAAGGCTGCCCAGGGCAGTGTGGAGTCCCCATCCCTGGAACTGCTCAGACAGTGAGCAGATGTGGCACTTTGTGATGTGGTTTAGTGGCCCTGGTGTCTGCTCAAAGGTTGGGCTTGGTCTTGGGGGTCGTTTCCAACCTTAATGTCTGATTTACACCCACACCTCTGCAGTCCTCAGATCACCATGGAAAGTTCTTCTCCAGATCACTCCTGGAGGAGCTCCTGCTCTGCCCAGCCCTTGCAGAGCCTTCTCAGGGGTGTGCACTGGAGATCTGTGTGCTCAGATTTAGGTTCCTTTGGTGGCCTCTGGTGGTGCTGATCTCCCAGCCTGTCCCAAATGAGCAGCGCTGCTGGGTTCAGAGCAAATGGGACGTGCAGGGTTCCCCTTCTGTTTTAATTCCCTGCTAGGGGATGTCCAAGTTGTTTATGACCACAGTGGGATGAGCCAGGCAGGGCAATTCCTGCTGATTTATGAGCTCCTGTAGGGAGCATCTCTAATTAGAGATAACTTTGAATTCGTTTTACCTTGCTGAGGCTGCAGGTTGTGTTTTACTGCCCAAGCTTTGAAACCAGACAGTTTTGCACATCTCCAGTACCCCCCAGCCCAGGGCTCTCCAGGCTGTGCTTGCTCCATCTCCACCTCCACCAGCAGCAGCTGGATCACCCCAAGCACAGGACCAAGCCTCTCCCAAGAGATGAGCCCTCTCTCCTCCCATGGGGCCATCCCCAATGCTCACAGATGAAATATCCTCTCCCTGCTGTGATAACTGGACTCAATTTGGCCCCAAACTCCTCAGCAGTTTAACCTGACCACTCACAAAGCTGCTGGCAGCTGCAGGATGCTGGTTTGGAATGAACCCTCTGGAGCTGTGCAGGAGCTGTTGCCTCTCCCAGCAGTGCTGATGTTTGGCACATGCTGTTGATTTGGAAATGGGCATCCAAAGAGGAAAATCAAGTTGGAATCAGAGCTGCTTTTCAGTCATATCATTGTTTTGCCCCCTGTTGTTACAACAACTGCCTGAAAGCCGTGTCTGTGAATCAGGAGCTGTTAGAGAAATGGGATCTGCTTTTCAGGGGGGTTTTATCTGTGGGAGCCCATGAGGGGAGCATGGCTGATGTCCTTCCCTCTGCTCTGTGCTCAGAGGCCTCTCTGAAATCCCCTTTCCAAGACATGGCCATTTCCCAGGGAGGAGTTTCCCTTGAATCTCTAATTTAGCAGATCCATGCTAGTGCTGTGGATGTTTTTTGCAGTTGGCCAAAATGATTTTGAGATGTGCAGGGGGCTGAGGGACCAATTTCAGAGCAGGAATGAGGGCCCAGGGGAGTGGAGGATAATGAGTCTGCAGGGAGGTGTCCTCTGAGGAGGCTGGAGCAGGGGTGGAGCATCCTGTGCTGCCCCAGGAGGTTAAAAGAAAGGGGAAAGGTCTCCTTGTTCTCCTCCTCCTCTTCCTCCTGGTCCTGCAGACAGGTGAAATCTCTGATTTTCTGGGTGGAATTGAGCCTGAACTGTTTCACTGTGTCCTCAGTGCCTGAAGAACAGGGTTGGAGGTTGTCTGCTTTCCACCTCTGAGCAGGGGAGCAGCCTCCACCTTGCCTTTGGTACCTTTTCCATTGGATTATTCATGAGGGATGATCCTTGGGGGTCCCTTCCTGCTCAGGATATTCTGATTCAATTACAGAAACTCTTTACTTTCTTCCTTGTTAGCAGGAACATCCTCTGTAGTGAAGGGAATCACGCTGTTGTTTCTAAAAACTCTCCCCCACACACTTTTTTAAATTTTTAATTCATTTTATAGAAGGGTTTTTTCCTTCAAAAATAATTGTTAAACATGAATTAGCAACCAGTACCCAGCACTGCACAGGGCAAAGTGTGGCAGAAAATACAGGAATAACGTGGTTGCAATGAAAATACTTTGGGGCTTTGACCTACCATCCCAAAATAATTCCACTGTGGTGGTAGAAAGGGAAAATTACTCCCAACATCCTACTGAAAAGGGTTTTTTTCAATATTCCCATCACTGGAATGTTTGCTGTTATATCTTTTACACGAGTAAATCCCATAATTGTCACTGTTAGTTGCTAAGGAACACATTGGAATGGCTGCTCAAAGTCTTTACTGGTGAGCCCTCATTGCCCTCGAGTGCATTCGTGTTATCTTTTGGAGACTAAATTATCAAGGAAGTCGCTCTTTCAAGAACAATTCATAATGAAAACATTTTTTTTGGGGGGTCTACTGAATTCCAAACAAACCAACCCACAGTCCCAGGGACCGATCCGTGCGTTCAGCACGCAAATGGAAGAATTTCCACAGGGATCACTAAAATCTGGGGGTTGATAAGAGATGATGTGTTTTAAACCTTCTGGAAATGCAGGAGCCAGAGGGTTTGGGCTGGAAATGCAGGAGCCAGAGGGTTTGGGAAGGTTTTTCAGGAGGCAGCTGGCGTGGTTGGTGTGCCTGCTCTGCTCATCCTCCTCACAAGGTTTATTTCTCTAAGCTTTTACTTGTGAGGAGCAGAAACCCAGCCCTGCACATTTTCCTGGCTCCTTCATCGCTCTGGAGTTTTCCTGTGTAGGAAAAGATCCCTGTGGAGTAGAGGGGTGGGAATTTTCAGCGTTCTGGGTAGGATCTGCTCAGCTGCTCTCAGCTGAGGAAGCGCCCGTGCCTGCCCTCCTTCCCCACTTGCTTTGCACCCCAATATTGAAATATCCCACTCAGCCTTTTCTCACCCAGATACCCCTTCTGGTTTTGCAGAGCCTGGGCTTCAAATCCCCAGCTTTTCCCACACTTTCCTTCCCTTTTTGCTGGCTCCCACGCAGGGCCGTGGTTCGGAGACAAGGCTGCCACTGCAGCCTGCTGACACCCAGGGCCCACAGATCTGCTTTAAATCATTTATTTAAATCATTTATTTATTTATCTATTTACATTAATTAGTTTATTTATTTATTTATTTATTTATTTTTAAATGCTTTCAATCATTGCATTTGCTTCCTTTTCCTTCCCATCGTCCTTCCCACAGAAATCGATTCCCTCAACGTGACCCAATTTCCCCTGCACCCTCCCCAGAATCTCTCTCCTTTCCTCACTGAAGCCTCTGTGCGTTTGGAGGGTTTTGTTGTGACCTGAAACTCTGCAGATAAACATCATTTTGGAGCTGGGATGTCCAGCTGTGCCCCCTGCAGAGAGCCCGTTGTCCCAGGTGTCCCCAGTGCCACTGGGATGTGCCATCCCTGTTTTCCTGAAGCTGTCAGGTTATGAGAGCAGCCTGCTTGGGGTGTCCCTAATTCTGAAATTGTGTGGTTTCCTGCCAAGAGTCGAATCCCTGATCCCTCCTCCAGTGCCTTTTGAAGGAAAAATGCCATTTTTATCAATCACAGCCCTGCTGCCTTACCCAAAATCAGCCCCCCCACCTGCCTGTCCCACCAGGACTGGGGTTGGTGTGATCTTAACTCAGGAAGGAGCACTTTTATTTGCATTTTTCCATGTGTTCCCACATCCCAGGGTTTGTCTTGGCTGAAATCCTGGCTGGGCTGTGCACAGGGCAGCCATCAGTGCTAGAGATGAGCTCCCAGCCTCTGCTCCTTCCCCACAGTCTCTGATGGGTGGAAAACTAGGCTAAGCCTCACGTAAGCTCCTCTTTTTTCCCTTTCTTTTCCTTTTTTTTCCTTTTTTTTTTTTTTTTTTTGATGAATAGGACCAAGAGGGAGTTTGCATCAGAGGATGGATCTATAACCTACTTTACTTCCATCTGGGATAGGAGGACCCTTAAGTCAGAGCAGAAATGGAGGATTTTTACCTGCTTGGTTTCCCCTCAGGGTTATAAATAAGCTGAATTCATTATTACTTAAAGCAGTGGCACTTGGAAATTCTCAGTGCACGTTGTCCTAAAGCTGGGAATCTCCAAAGCCTGCAGAGTTTTTTGGGAAGTTGTTTTGGTTTCTGCCCGGAAGGAGCTCTGGAGAGGGCAGGAGTTGCATGGGGAGGTGCTGGGGCCAGCTGAGGATCACAGGTCACTCCCAACACCACAGTTCCTCTTCTGCTTTGCAAATTCAGGGAAAAGCAGGGCACAGGGTTGGCATTTTCCCCCATCTCTCTTCATATTTATTAATTTTGCCTTTAGGATGAAAACAATACATATTCAAAAGGCTGATATTTATTTTTTTATATCTAGGGGCTTTATTCTTAAAAACTAAATGATGATGTAGGTGTGTTTTTTGGGGGGGTTTCTTGTTGGGTTTTTTACGCCTTTTTGTGGGGTTTTTGTTTGTTTGTTTGTGGTTTTTTTTTGTTTTTGTTTGTTTGTTTTTTAAATGAACCCCAAAATCTCTTGTAAAAACTGATTTTAGAGTCGTAAACACCTGCAGAGCTGTTGGGTTATGTTTTCATGGCATATTCTAATCAGTTTTCATGGTTTGTGTGGCCATGGCTGGAGAACAGGACAAGAAATGAGGTTGTGAGGCACCTGCAATGCTCAGACATCCCCTGAAAGAGAGGTACAACACCTCCTGTGCCCATGGAAATTCTGCTCTCTGCCCACTGCAAAGTCCTCTGTGCTGCAAGAAAGTGCAAACAGAGCTTTTTTTTTTTTTTTTTTTTAAATTTAGGAAAAGATAAAAAACTTCTGAGAGTGAAATAACCCCATTCGAGTCAACCCAAGGGGAAATGTCTGCCCAGATTTTCTAGATTAAAGTAATAAAATTTTCAGAGTCCTCAGCATTTTGTCTCAAGCAGAGGAGCTGCTTCAAAATAAATGTTTGAAATATTTCCTGTCGGAAGAAGGCAAACAGGGAGTTTTTATGAAGTGGAACATGAAGGCAAGGAGGATTTTTTTTTTTCCATAATGTTATAGAGAAGAGTGGTTTGATTTTGGGAAAGAAAAACGGGTGCCTTGCAGGAATTTCTGAGAGCTCCTGTTTCCCTGTGAGATCAGTGGTGTGAGGGAAGGCAGGAAAGCCCTGGGGCTGCCTTGCAGCCTCTTTAGGAGCGAGGATCAAACCCCAGAGGGGTGGAATTTCAGCCATGTGGGCTCAGAAATCAGCCTGCCTTAAACAGTTGGGGGCCAGAAAAAAGGGAAAATCCAAAGAGTCTCTACAGGACAACCCAGCCAGAGATGTCCAAGTGCAAGAGGAGAGGTCAGAGATGTGGGTGGTGAAGTTGCCCAGGCAATGCCTGTTCATGGCCACAGCAATAAAGTCCAAGGGAAAATATTTTCCAGTAGGGGTGGGGGGAATGCCAAGATATTTACCTCCAAAACTTCTTTCTCCTTTCTTTTCTCCCTGGCAAAGAAAATCCCAGTGAAATTTCTGCTCTAAAGGTCAAATGAGAAAGCTTTCATCCCCAGACTTGTAAACTATTTCTCAAATCAGTGACTCTCAAAATTATTCATTAGAACACCAGCTCTTAAACTAAAATTCTATTAAGCTCTGTATCAAAGGGGTTTTATGCCAAGCCACACAGCTCTCTGGGTAGTCCTGACACACCAGCAAGGACACAGCCTGAAGAATTTCATCATGTGTGTTGGTGAAAGGGATGGCAGAAAACCCAGCTCTGAAAATCAGGTGCACTTTCATAGGGACAGAGTTTGGGAATGGTGGGGCCAAAAATATGAGCAGGCAAACCTTGTCCCCAAATGGATTGAGCTGCACTGGGATCCCCTCTCCAAGACTGTGGGTTTTTGTTTTGGTTTGGGGTTTCTTTGGTTTTTT
>VWZP01004609.1:1049123-1090007 GCA_013396995.1 Dicaeum eximium | reverse complement strand
GGGGTTTGGGGTTTTTTTGTTTGTTTGTTTTTGTTTTGTTTTGTTTTTCTTTTTGGTGTTTGTCTGTTTGTTTGTTTTTGGGGGGGTTTGTTTGGTTTTTTTGTGGGGTTTTTTTGGGGTTTTGTTTGGTTGATTGGTTGGTTGGTTTTTTTGTGGGTTGGTGTTTTTTGGGCGTTTTTTGGTTTTTTGTTTGTTTGTTTGTTTTTATTTTTTTAAAATATTTTAATATATTTTTTAATTCCCCCAGTTTGTAGCCAACAGCCAGTGGAGTGGGATTATCATGGCAATGCCTCCCCTGAACACCTGGCTGTGACTTTTGTCCAGGACATGAACCTGGGACCTGTTGTAAGTGGGGAGTTGTGCAAACATGATGAGAATAATTTGGGAGAGGGCATCCAAATATCCCTGAGGAGGAGTTTCTTTGCTCAGTCTGAACCAGAAGGATTTGACCAATCCTTCTATCAGTTTTTTTTTTGTTGATGTCATTGCCAGCCTAATCAGATTCCCTTGGGATGAGTCGTGTGCTCTTTAATAAAAGGAATAATCTCATGGTCTTCAATTCAAGGACTGGGTATGACCTTAAACATCACCCTAAATTTTAGATTGCTGGGATTATCTTAAAATTATAGAAGGGGTTTGAGAAGGCAAAGCCCATTATGATCTGTAAATCTCTTTAAGTCGTGCTTAAAAATTGGCTTTGGGTGCCTTGGCTGTGTCTGTGTACCCAAGGGGATTGGGCAGTTCACATATCAAAAAGGTAATTCCACCTTACCTATGTCATTATTTCCTATTGTGGGTGCTTTAAGTTTCATTTAGTATTAGTAAAGGTCATGTTTTGTCCACTCCAGAGCACCCAAAATTGCCAGTGAACGTGTGTTAGCTTCCTAATTTATCAGTTCCTAAATTATCGTTGATTTTTAACCATTCTATTTCCCTGTGCTCAAAGCACAACCGAGTCTCAAGGGTGAAATACCAACCACATCCCCCATAAAACACAAACACCCTAGAAGAACCCCTGAAGTGCTGATCCAAGGATTTGTTGCTCATCTAAGTGGAGTGCCCCAACCCGAGATTCATTTTTAATACGGTAGGAACGGCACTAAGGCAGTGCTAATTCCCAGTAATTCCCAGTGGGATGCTCAGATGTGTGGGTATCACCCACCCTCCTCCCTCCCCGTGCTGCTGCTGGGCACAAACTCTGCATTCCCCCTGCCCAGCTTCCTTGGATAACTCATTTTGTAGGAACAACGATCCCTTGGGATGCACTCCTGTGCTCTGGGGGCTCCTTGCTGTTGACATCAGCTCAGCTGAGCGACACGTGTGGTGCCAAATTTGCTTTACAAAACCCTCTAGACAAAGACTTTCAGGTAAAATCCACCGACATTTTAATTTTTCTAAGCCTATTAGCCTTGTTTTTTCTTTGGCAATTAAAACCCGCTGATGTGTAAAGCGGTGATTGAAGTGTGTGCGTTTTTGTTGGGAAACAGCAAAAGCAGAAATCGTTTCATACCAGTTAAACAGGAATAATAGGAGAAAACAGCACTGGCAGAGCTTTTCTAATCATTGGGAAAAGGAGCCCTGAACTGTAATGACAAAGGGCTCACTAATGGTGAGTTTTTGACAGCGTGTCATTCAAGGCACTGCACGGCAGAGCTGCCTCCCACATGATACAGGCACAGAAATTGGCTTTCTAAAGGACATGCAGACACCTGCCACCACCAATTTGCATCGCTGACTCTTCATCTCATTTTCCACAGTATTTTTTGGGTGGTTTTTAATAGCTCCTGCGCAGAGGGGTCTCTCCTAATTGCAGCACCGGCGTAATTACGAAGCATTTTGTGTTCTAAAAATAGGCACGTGTGGGAAAAAAATCAAAGTAAAGCATGGAAAGGCTCCTCGGGCAAACAAGGCCAGCAAAACAGAGCTCAGCTTTCACAAGAAATAGGGATCTCTGTCACATCCCCAGTGCCCTGAGACTGGCAGGCTCCTGAGGGTGTTCCAGTCAGGTTCCCAGGGCATGCTGAGTTCAGGAATTCTGTTATTTCCATTATTTCTGTTATTTCCATCGTTCCTGTTGTTGTTGCAGCCGGTAATGGGAGCCAAGAGGGGCTGTGCTGCTGCTCTGCTGGGGTAGAAGTCTCACCACTGGGACAATCAGTGGAGCTGGAAATGATGAGGGGTGGAAATGCAGAAATCTGAGGCCAAATTTTACCCTGACCCCATCAGCAGGAGCTGATGGGACCTTGTTTGTTTGCCCACCCTTTGATGCCATCTGGGAAATATTTCTTTAAAACTTTGCTTGTCCAGGAGTCACTTAGAAAAAGAATTACCACATTTCATAAAGCTCAAAGCCAAGTAGGTCCTAAGAAAGGAGAAAAGGCTCCAGCTCCTTTTGTTTGCTTATAATTGAATCTTCTTTGCTATAAAGACTGATTTTTGTAGGCAAAATTTGGGGAAATTTTTCATTACTCCGGACAACTTGGGTAATTGTTAGTGTGCAAATCCATCAGGGTTTGATTAAAGCTTCCAAATGCCATTTACTGAGACAAACTACCCAATCCTGAGGGGCTGGGGATCATTTCAGAGTGCTTAAGCTTTTACTAAACCCCATAATAGGTGATCCCATACAATAACACCCTGCCCAAAGTGAGAGGCTTCAGGGCTGACAGCTGCTGCTGGCACCTGGAGCATTTTTGGGGGAGCTGGGACCTGTGGCAGCCTGGCATCACTCCCCACTCCCTGCCCAGGCTGTGGCACTGAACATTAAGGCAGGGTTTTAATGGAGGCTACAGAAAAACCTCATTGTGCCACAAAAGCCATTCCAGCCCCCACCAGGGGCTGGGTGTTGGTGTGTGCAGGGCACTCCAGCGCATTTCAGACGCAGATGTCAAAGTTCTGTGCAAATATTAGCTAATTAAACCTCTCCTGAGAGACACAGCTGAAGGACTTGTCCTCAGAGATGTGCAAACTTTGTCACCAGGAGCTGAAGTGACTTTCCCAAAGTCACGCAGCTGCTGTTAAATACATCCAGCTGAAATTAAATAACACATGCAGCTTTCTGCTTCTGTGGGTCTGTTCAGCTTGATTTAGAATTGATACTGTCCAGAAAGTGTTTAAAAGGCACCTTAAGTCATTCATTAAATGAGGTGTGAGTAGCTGTTACTCACAATAACCTCTCTGCATTCTTATTACACCCCTCTGTTGTATTCTCCTCTTGAAATCATTACTAATTGCTAATTACTAATCCTTCTCTATTGCTGGGGTTACTGGAGCTCACACATTTTTCATTTTTCTGTGCTCACTGGAGTCCTTGGTTTGGTATTGTGAGAATTGCTGGCAGCACAGTGATCTCTGGAATTGCAAGTGTTAATATTCCCTTCCTCAGTTTTTCCTTTTAATCCGGTGGGTCTGTTTGTTGGGTTTGGGTTTCTCATGGGCAAATAAAAACCAAAAACCCTCCTCTGCTACCCAGGGTGTTTGGGTTTGAGGACAAAGTGAGGTGGAACTCCGTGGTGTTGTCACCATGAAGCTGAACCAAACTCAAAGATTGCAGGGTGGATCCTAAACAAAGCTCCTCACTAATAAATCTCCATGATATTATTGTCCACCCCAATTTAGGTGTTGTAAAAAACAAATCCGTGGCCTTCAGAAAGCACAATCAGCCTGAGGGCTTTGATGAGGCATTAGCCTTTCTTATAATGATCTTAATCTTGTTCTTTCACCCAGAGCCAGATTTGAAGGGCTTGCATGAGGCTTTTCAGAGCTGGCTCCCACAGCCTGGTGGCTTGCAGTACAAGCAGCAGTGATCTGCTTTATTTGCTGATTTTGACCATCCTTGCAGCATTTCCTAGATGTTCATCCAAGCAGAGTCTGCTTCTCCTGGTAGCAATCCTTTTCTTGTCAATATTGATGTAGAAAACAGCACATTTATTCCTGCAGGCATTATTTGGGCTTTAGGCTGTTACTCCTCCTGCAGCTGTCCTCAGAGAGGATGGGATCCAGCCTTGTGCCCGTGTGCAGTCAAAATATGTAAAAATCTGTGCACTGGCAGGTGGCCAGAGGAATGTTACAGTGGTTCCTGTAAAATAATAATTTTTTTAAATTAAAAAAATCTTTTAGATTTCATAGAATTTAGGAATGAAAAATTATATCTCTCTAATTGATTTTTTTTTCTGTTTTCCTTTTGTCCTAAGCAAGAAAAGAAGGAAAGGGCCATAAAGGTTTCTTTCCTAAAAAGGGAAATGAAGTAGTGACAACTTCGGATTTCATTTATTTAAATTTTTTTAAGTTTGTGTGCAGAAAACATTTTTAAGAGAGGATAAAAATCAAGGCTCAGTTTTCCATCCTTGTAACCTCATAATGATGTTCCTACCAGTTCCTGCTGATAAATATTTATCACCTCTGTGTTTTCTCTGGTTCCCAACTGCACTGACAACAGGTTTGTAATTGCCAAACCAAGGCTCAGCTACACTGGAAACAAGGAAAAAAACCCTGAAAATTGAAATGCAGGAGATTGTTAAAGATCAGAGGCTGCCAAAGTGATTCCACATCTTGGTGCTCCCACGAAGCAGCTGCTGGTGACAATCCTGGTGCCACTGCTCAGCTCAGTCACCTCCTCCCTTCACTGCAAGCCTCTTGAATTCTGTGTGCAAGGAGAGCAGAGGGAGTTGTATTTCTGCAGTGCCTGGGCCCTGAGGAGAGGGAAAAGGGAGAGGTGGAAGGAGGAATTTAATTTAATTAAAGCACTCTGTGGCTTAACATGCAGCTGGTGCAAGAGGCTTCCTTGTGGGGAAGGAAGGGTCTCCTCACATGGGATGGGAGGGCAGCAGCAGCCAGGGAGACAGCCTGCCTTGGGGTGGAATTGGTTATTTAGGGCAGTAATTCTTCCCAAATCCACACTACAGACCTCTCCCAGCATCACAGGTGCTGGGGTTTTCTCCAGCTGTCTCTGTCCCGTGGTTAAATCAGCACCTTCTCCCCTTTCCAGTCTGGGGAAGGCATTTCCTGATCCTTTTGTTGCTGCTCCTCAGCCTGACATTGCAGGCAGACCCCACCAGCCCAGGCTCCAAGCTGACATCTGCTTCATTTCATCATTTTCCTTTGGTGCTTCTCACAAGGAGAAGCCCTTGGCCACCCTTTAACCGAGTTCTTTCTCTCCTGGCAGACCTTGAGAACTTCAAGACCAGGACGAGGAGCACGGTGTCCGTCCGGCAGGGCCAGGGCATGGTGCTGCTCTGCGGGCCCCCACCCCACTCTGGAGGTAAAGAGCTTTCCTTCTCCTCATTTCAGGGTCTGGCAACCAACTCTGGGGTGTCCATTCTCAGGGAAGAGAACTCTCAGGGTTTTTGGGAAGTTTGAAGCAGTCACCTGCGAGGACAGGGTGGTGGCAGGGCCACCCTGACTGGGGAAGCTCCAGTGGGGGACAAATGCAGACAAAGAGCACTTTATTGATCTGAGTATAAACTTCAGAGATGAACTGATGGAAACTAAAGCAATGTGTTGATGTCCTGAAGATGTGGCCAAGATTCTCCTGTGCAGCCTTTCTGCTTTGTGGCCTGGGTGTGTATCCTGCTAAAAAAGCTGAAGCTTGCTGGCAGAGCCATTTTGTGCATCATCTTTTCGTTGTTTTCTCTTTTTTGTGTGTGTGTGTCCTGGGTGCTCAGGATGCGCCCAGATCTCACAGGATGCTGTTTGCTTCGAAGAGGGTGGTGTGAATGTTTAGAAAATACCAAACAATTATTTCAGTTTAGCACAAACTTATTTTATTTTAACTGTGCCAATTTGTGGCTTCCTGAGCACGTGCGCGCTGCGCCGTTCTGTTTAAAATGCGTCGGAGAGGGAGTGGTTCTGTCAGAATTCCTGCTGGATGCCCTTGGTGTGCCTGACAAGCTCCATGTGTGTGTCCCTCCCCACCAGGACCCACACCAGCCACTGCAGCTGGCTCCTTCATCAGGGGCTGCTCGCTCTGTCAAAACCACGGAACATCTTCCACAGAGCCGTGTCCCTTTTAAAGAAATTTGCCATCCTGCTTTGAGCTCTGTCTGGCCTCATCAGCTGGATGGAAATTGCCCCGTGGCCCATGTGCTGTTAGGCTGAGCTTATTGCTCAGACAGGAGGAGAGAGAGGCTTGAGGAGCTGCTGGGCTCGTGTCTGAGCAGCTGCCAGAGCTGCCCACGGGCTCTGTCCTGCTGGGAGCCTTCCCAGGCAGCAGGACTGACCCTGCTGGGCAGCACTGCAGCCTCCCATTCCTCCAGGAATGGCTGCACAGGGACACAGGTGTTGCAGGAATTGTGCCCGTTTGTCTCCCCAGCAAAGCCCCGCTCTGCAGGGGCTGAGTTCCCTTTTTTCCTTGCCATAGGAAATCCTTGCAGGGTGAGCACCGTGTGTGGAGGTGGAGCAGGTGGTGGGGTGTGAGCAGTGAGAGGGCAATGGTTCTTCAGGTGGTTCAGGAGAAGGTTTGGTCTGAGTTCATTTACTGGTGATAGAAAAAACTAAATTTCCAGAAGGTCCTGGTGTTATTTCCAGCTTTGGTTCAATAAGAAGGACAGAACCTCGTGTGAGAACGTTTCTGGTAATAATTTCCCTCAGTTATTTGGGTGAGAGATGACTTCCCCTATGACCACCATCTGTGACCTGCTCTACTGCAGCCAGAAAATTATCCTAATTGTAGCCAGAGCCACAATTAGTCTGCACTGACACTATCACAGCTCTGTAACCGAGCTGGGCTGGGGTTACTGGGCTTGTTGTTTTCCAGCTTGTACAGAACGTGTTTACAGGAAACTCAAAACAGGTTAATCCAGAGCAATTGTTCTGTTCTGTGGCAACATTTTCTTTTACTTTTCCTCCCTCCCAAGGTTAGAAATAAGATGAGTTTTTAAAGTCACAACTGCAAATTAATGCTTTTTGGTGATCATCATGTTTCTATCAGCCAAGTGTGCTCGAAGCCCTTGGGTCTGTAGCAGCCACTGCACAACCCCTGGTGCCCAAAGAGGCTGTCTGGAGCAGAGGCTGGGCAGAGCTAAAGGAATAAAGCAGGGATTTATTAAAAGGCTCAAAGGATAAACCCTGGGCAGTGCAAGAGCCTGGCCAAGGCTCCACCCAAGATAGATGGTGGTCACGAGTTTTCACACTTTTATAAGTTCTGCTCCATTTCCATATTGGGGTTAATTGTCCAATTCCAGCCCCAGGTTCTGCAGTCCCACCCTCCCAGTTTGCTCCCCTCAATTCTCTGCTGTTTGCACTTTTTGGGGCTGGAGCTGCAGCGTGTCCTTGGTTCTGGGCTGGAAAAGGATTGTTGTGTGTGCCTGAGCTGTGGGGAGAACTTGCTGACACTTTACATGGAGTTCAGAGTCACACACCAATGAAGTGCAGAACCTGGAAATATGAAAGCTGAAACTGGAGGCATCACCCCAGAGCCATCTCCTGCTCAGCTGTGGGCAGAGGGAGGTTCAGGAGGAAGGGCAGTGTCAGGGGAAGCTGCTGCTCCTCGGGGAGCGCCGTGTTCCCTGGGCAGCCCCGTCCTCAGGTGGGATTGGCAAAGCAGAGCTGTAGGGATCAGCTCCTTCAGCCCCCCAGGGTTTAACACTGTGGTGCAACAGGAAAACACTCCTCAGCTTCAAAGTGAAAAATAATCCAGCTCATTGGAAGTGCGAGTGGTAATAAGAGGAGAAAATGCAATTACTTATTTTAGAATCTGATTAGGGCAGCGAACCCAACTTCATCATCCTTGCAAAAAGTGCCTGGTGGCATTAATGACCACTGCTGAAACATAGGACTGACTGTGGGAAAAAATACATTTTCATATTATTTTTTTTCTAACTTTAGTTTTGTATGTGCATTGAAAATGAAATCTGAAAAAAAAAAATTTAAAAAAGCAAAACTATTCAATCTAAGAATTGCCATTGCTTTGCTGATGAGGGTATTCACTGGAATTGTAGAAGCCTAAAAAAACATTCCTAGCCTGGTGCTGAGATTTGGGAAAAGAAAAAACAGTCAATGAGAAGGGAATTATTTCCTGTCAGCCATTGTGTCACTGGTTGTCTTGGGCTTAAAAATTCTGACTTTATTAAAAAGATGCCGATCAGCATTCAGACCATTAACCTTTCAGCTGTGACTCACTCTAATACTTTCCCACTTGGAAATATCCATTTTTGAAGAGCTGTCAGCTGAAAGTGAAGTTATGTTGGCCTACATACATTAGTTGTTGAGGCTTTCTTTTTATTTTTTCTTGTTAATGATGCCCAATAAAGAGCTTCCCACTGCTCAAACGTTACGGGAAATTCATCCCGAAAATGAGTCCAAATGATGAACAAGTCCTTTCAGCATCAACAAATGGGCTGTGTACGGCTCGCACAGAACAATTTGGGCATTGCCGTGCCTTGTCCCAATTTTTGGTTTGAAATGAGCTGGAAATTCGAGCACATGGATCTCAGCTCCCCCCCAGACCCCAAATGGAAACGGAACGCGGGCTCCGTGCGGCGGGAGCCGCTGTTTGTCAGGTCACTGCCTTGTGCTGGTACATTCTGTTAAGCAGCATAATGATGTGATGGCCTCCTCTGATGGAGTGCATGCTGAGTGCTGGAGGTTTGGAAAATAAATGTTCATCTGCGGCTCGGGAAGCGGCTGGGCTGGAAAGCGGAATAAATGCAAATCAAACATTTGCCTCTGCCGCGTTTTCCGCGCTTGCAGCAGCGGATTCCCAACCCCCCGAGGCCAGTCCTGCTGTATTGATGACCTCTTTGTCTGTTAGAAGCTCCTCTCCTTTTTCTTTTTTGCCTTCTCCATTTGTTCCTAATGGACTGGTAGAAACCTGCCTCGGTTGTTAGGATTTTTCTGAGATAATTACCCTGCGTGTGAAGGGTGTTCCCTCATTATTTCTGCAGCTTGTTTAATCAAAAGCTCAGCAATGGTCTTGTGTCAACCATTGTGCCCTGAGACTCCACAGAAAAAATCACTGAAGAGTAAATATTGCTCTGGGAACATGGCACTGGGGCCTGGGTAACAGCACGATGAGCTGCTCTTGGTGTTTAAGTGGACAAGAGGAAAAAACAGCCAAAACTCCTAAAAGTCTGTGTGTAGCTCAAATTTGGCTTTGGTTTTGGTGCAGAAGGCCAGGGACTTCATTGTGGCCACAGCATGAACTGGGCAGTCCCCAGTGATGGAGCCACAGAAATGGTTTGGACATTGGAGGGGCATCAAAGAGTTCCTGTGACTTTTTTGTTGAGGTTCATTTAGGTACTTCAGTGTGTCTTAGGATGAGTTCCAGAATTTGGATGCCAGAAGACAAAGCTCTCCTGTTTCTCCTGTTCAGAGCCCTGTGAGATCAACCACTGAATCCCAGAATGGTTTGGGTGGGAATGGACCTTAAATCCCACCCAGTGCCACCCCAGCCATGGCAGGGACACCTCCCACTGTCCCAGGTGTCCCCAAGCCCCAGTGTCCAGCCTGGCCTTGGGCACTGCCAGGGATCCAGGGGCAGCCCCAGCTGCTCTGGGCACCTGTGCCAGGGCCTGCCCACCCTGCCAGGGAAGGATTCCCCCCAGAATCCCACCTAACTCTGCCCGTGGGCAGTCCTCAGGTGAACTGTCACAAGAGCAGAGCAGAGGGGAAAAATCTCCTTCCTTGACCATGTGGAGCATTTCGAGCCAAAACAGGAAAAAATATCACCAAAACAGGCTTTGTTTTTTTTAATTCTGTTGCAGTTTTAAGCCATTTAGAAACCATAAACCATTTCAAAGTGTACACTAGTGTTCAAGTTAAGCTCTTAGTGGAAATGTTTTCCTTCTGAGGAGCTTTGCAGGGAGAAACACTTTTCCTTGTTTGCTTTTTTTCAGCGTTGTAAATCAAATTTGGCAAGATGCATTTCTTGTTGAGATAAACTTAATTGAAACAAACAAACACCTTCAAAATCCAAAACAAACACTCGTGTTTCTCAGGGCTCTGAATCCAAGTATCTAAGTTGTGTTCTAAAGGAGATAAGCCTGGGAAGTATTTGGAGGTCACTGTCCTTTTAACTTTATCTCCAGATTTTAAGATAAAATATTCTTTTGTGCCAAATAGTTATTTTCATTTAACTTTGTGGGAGCTGAGTCATTTAGCTGCCACTTTTATTAGGTTTATTTGATAGTCAGGACAGGGTTAGTTAATATTTTAACAACTACTGCTTTCAGATTCCTTCTAGCATCCCTGGCATTTTGTTGTGAGTCCAGAGGCTAAAAAAAATACAGTGCTGGAAAGGATTTTCTACTTGACAGGCTGGTAGCACACCCTTCCTCGTGCAGAACAAACGGGTCTGGAAATCCTTCCCCTCCCTTTTCTGGGAAGATAAATGAACTTGTCTTTAGGATTTCTCTCACCCCCCTTCCTGCGAGTTTCTCGTGGTTCATCTTTGGAAAGATCTATAACCATGTTCTCATGACATTTGCCTTGCAGCCCTCGTGGGAAAAGCCTGTGGAGATGGAAGTCTCCAAGTGCTGTGAGAAATGCTGAGTGTACACAGAGGGTTGGTGGAAATGATCTCTCAATTACTTGATTATTTGAATTCTTTGTTCCCTCTGCATTCCCTGCCTGTGTGTCCTGTCCTGAGACCCCTCTGTGCTTCCCTCCTTCCACAGCTGGAGCACATTTATTCTCACTCCTAATCTATCCCAGTCATCTGGGCAAGAAATAAACCATCTGATGGCTTTTTCAGATGACAAAGTGCTCAGCTGGGCAGGTGGAACCACTGGTGTTCTGTAGGATGTGTCTTCTCCTGCTACTCACTGAGGGCCTCAAAGTTCCTGCTGACCCTGGAACTGAATCTCCCCAATAGTTTCTCCCTCTGAACCTCAGTTCCTCTGACACTTTGTCCCTCTGCTCCTTTCTGGCCTTCCTGGGCCTCTGGGAGCTGTGTCCCCTTCAGTGAACAAAGGCAGGATCTGAAGGAAAATAATTTTTCTGTCTCTGCAGTGCCCATGCTCTCAATGCACTTGGAAAATTCCATCTTCCTGAAGAGGAGGAGATTCATTAAAGCTCAGTTGTTCCCATAATTCTTTCCTGTCTGATGCCATCACTCCTGATGGAAACACGGCCATGGATGGAAACACATCCGTGTCTGTGAGCTGAGCTGTTGACAGAGAATCATTCCCACATCTTTTCACAGACTGGATGCATTCAGGTTTTCTCATTCTCTCCTGCCTTTCTTTCCCCGCCAGAACCCAGGAAAACTTTTAGTTCTGTTGCACAGCTTAATCAAGTAGAACTAACTAAATTTTAGCATTTGACAGAGGAGATGGCAATTCTGATTCCATCTCAATCTCAGCCTTTCATGCTGCACGGGCAGGAGTGAAGTGTGGACACCAAAGAGAAAGCACTTTACTGATCCCAGTGCTGCTGAAACCACTCCTGGGCACAGAAATCATTAGTGGCTGCTCACTTCTCCGCTCACTCTTTTCTCTCCTTTTATTATTATTTTTTAAAGGGATGATGGACACTTCATGGGCTGGGAACAGTGAGGATCTTTTGGCTGTCAGCGTGGCTGATGGCCTCGAGTGGGATGAATGGTTTGAGGAGTTTGTCTTGTAAATAATCCATCCCACAAATCATGGCTCATGTTCCCTCGTGTTTGTACAGCCCCCACCACACAGTGCAAGGATGAAGAGGAGCAAACCTGGGAAAAATCAGAACAGTGCAGGAGGAAAAAGGCAATTATCAGGCATTTTTATACCATGATCAGCAAATGGAGCATAGCAGGAATCCTGGAGCATTTGATGTCCTCACTCCACTACAGTAACCTTAATATTCAGCCTTTATTTTCCTGTTTCTTTCAGTGTGGGATGCCCAGAGCTTTTGAGAAATGTGAATTTTACAGAACCTGTATTCCCAGTTCCCCCTTGCCAGGCAGGTTGTCAAAGGATGAGCTCCTCCTGTTATTCCTTATTAAGGGATTGATAGTTCCTCCTCTTTCTCTCCAGTCTTGATGCCTTTGGAAGCCTTTGCTGCTCAGTCAGATTTGGTTCCAATTAGTGAGAAGCTAATTTAGAGAGGAGCCTCGCACACATGGGTGGGCACCGTGGCTGTAAAAGTTCCATTTCTCCGGGAAACCAAGCAAAAAATCTGCTAAGCTGGTTGGAAGTTGGTCCAGCTCTCTGTCAGAATGCTGCAGGGTCACTGAGCAGCCTGTCATGGATCACTCCCAAGGCTGGAGGGAAAACATGAGCAGGTAAATTCTCCCTTGGGGCTGGGAAAAGCAAAGGAAAAAGAGGCAGGGAAATATTTTTCCATTAGGGACAGTCAGTGGTGGATTTGATGTGTTTGACTGTGGTTGGGTTGGTGTTGGCAGACCTGGAGCATCAGGAGGGGTTGCAAACCTCCCTGGGTTGTGGGGCAGGTGTTAAACCTTGTTTTCCATAGATAATTCTGCTTGGAGGACGCAGGGAAGGACAGAGGGGAGGCTCAGTTTCCCAAACAAACAGGAAAATGCCCCAGCAAGGTGGTGCTCCCATGAGCTGGGGCTCCACAGCTCACAGCTGGCCTTCCTGGCATGGGAACACGTGAAATTCCAGCAGGAATTCCCAGGAGGTGGATGCAGGATGAGTGCTGGAGACGTGTGGGAGATGGAGGAGACCATGAGGAGAGCAAAGGATGCGAAAAAAACCCTGAATCTGCCACCAGTTTTTCTTCTTAATAGTGACTGCCACTCCCATGTCCCAAACAGCAGGAAAATTCCCACGTCCAAAGTGTCAACATCCTAAAAGTGTTTTCTGGAGCATGAACAGCTGAGCTCAAAAAGCCTCTGAATGATGGATCTCAGGCCAAGATCCAGAAAACAACTTCCCAAAGCTTCCAACTCCTGCAGTTTGTCTCCTGCTCCTGAAAGCTGGATCTGAGCAGCCTGGCAGCATTTCTGCCAAAAACTTCCCTCAGAATTCAGCCCAAATTTCCCTCCAGGTGTCTCTTTCCATCACAGGGAGTAGGCAAGGCACACACTGGGTTTCTGTAATTCATCTGTGTCTGGCTCCACGTGATGGAGATTATTACAGTTCAGCAAAAATGGGGTTCATTAAACTTAAAATCAGGCATATGAAACTCTCATTTAAATAAAAAGTGATTGAGAATGGTAACTTCCATTTAAAGTGCATCTCCCATCATTTATTTTTTATGCTCTGCCACAGTCACCGTTTAAATTATTAAAAGCAAGAAGTAAAAAGCTTCTCAGGAGATAGAAATGGATTAGATTAAAATTAATCTGACATAATCCTTTCTCTAAAACTGCTGATTCAGTTTGTGCACAAGTTTATCAACATATTTGAGGATGAGGGATAAGGATAAATTCTCCTCTAATTTGGGAGTGCTTTGGTTTGATGTTTCTGACAGCACAGGGAACACACAGCGCTCTCTTAATTGAGAGATTTATGAAATTACAAATATTTCCAACAGCACAAATGCCAAGCTCATCATAGATTTACACTCGTTTAAGCACCTGAGGTGCTGAATGTGATCTGCCATTTCAGCTGGGATGAATTTTGAGGTGCAGAAAACAGGGGCTCAGTCAAGAGCAGATATTAGCCAGATTTTAGACCCAGATTTTCAGCTGGCAGGTGTTACTTGTCACCTGCAGAGCCAGCACCCCCCAATATTCCTTTTTTTGTGGCCCAGGTGGGGGGCACGGGCACAGGAGGAGGTCTGGGGTGGAAGGGAAGAGGCTCAGCCCTCCACTAAAGACCTTGGAAACAGAGAAATAATAAGGAACACGACGTTAATGGATTTTTTATTTATCAGTGACAGCTCGTGACATCTTTAAAAAGAAATCATCTGCGAGGCAGTGGTGTGGTTTATTCCCTGTTTGGCTGCAGTCAGCACTAAATGAAGATTGAAATGGGATTGAGAGGGGGTAGGGCCGGCAGGGTTTGGCTAAAGATGAGTGAAATCTGTCGTCTGACAGAGCCCAGTCAATAGCATTTGTCGGGAGGTGTAACATCTTGTGATGTCTTTATGAGCTAAATTAGAGATCAGAGTCCTGCTCCCAGGCTCTGCTAACCCTCTCCCTCCAAATCCTGGGCTCTGCAGAGCGCTGGGAGGCAGCCAGGGCTGCAGGAGGTGGGAAGTGACACAAACACAGCTCAGAGGTGTCAGATTTGGGGTTCCACATCCCTGGGTGCTCATCCCGCTTTCTTCAGGTCAGCAGTCCTGGCTGTGGGAGCCCCCATCCCTATGGGGCTGATGAAAAATCAATGGGGATATTGGTTTGGGCATTTTCTGTTGCCTCATGCACGTGAAGTACCTAAAAATGCATCCATGATGTGTTTAAATATCACAAATGTGCAGCCATGGTGATGTTTTCAGCTGGTAGATATCAAAGCACTTTATTTAAACACTGATTATCTACCAAATAAATGAAGAGAATGTTTTTTTCCTGTGTGCTACAGGCAAGTGCCCTACAGGCCATCCCCCCCTCAGGCTGTTTGGGCAGATATTTCAGCCTTGGAGTTGATCATAATTTTAATTCCTTGCAGTAAGAAAATTCCTCTGCAACCAACTTT
Source organism: Dicaeum eximium (assembly GCA_013396995.1). Taxonomy (NCBI): domain Eukaryota; kingdom Metazoa; phylum Chordata; class Aves; order Passeriformes; family Dicaeidae; genus Dicaeum; species Dicaeum eximium. The sequence goes on along the minus strand of VWZP01004609.1, from coordinate 1,075,488 downwards.
TTTTTTTTTTTTTTAGAGGTTTGATCTAATCTCTTACAACTGCAGATCAAAGGTAGTGAAAGCTGGTATTAAAGGATTAGGTAGGTCACATTGAAATATGTTTTAAAACAAGCCCAGGGACCTTTAGCTTTTCTGAAGCAAGTGCACACACAAAAAAGGATTTTTAGGCTAATGCTCTGCGACTTTAAACAGAAAACAAACTGATGGATTAAATCTGTGAATCATTCCTTCAGGTGATGTGTGGAGCACTTTATGTAACACCAGCTGGAGAATATCAGCAGTGACTGAATCTCTCAGAGCACAAATCCAGAGCAGAATTCAAATTCAGTGTAGGCATCACTTGTGCCTGTGCCCAGCTTCCCGAGTTTTTATTCTCTTTTGATGATTGCCTGTAAGTAATTAGCAGCTTCAGCCCAGCCTCCTTTTTATCTTTTTTTTATCTTTTCATCTCTCCTGTGTCCACTGGCACAGGGCTGCTTTATCTCTGGCTGTCAGGTGAAGATGAGTGTTTCTTTGCAAAGATACTGATGCCACTCTCTGGACCTTATCAAGCCATTATTCCTTTTTTTATTGCCAGAATTTCCTCACTGAAATGAACTCAGAGAGTGTCACCCAGCTGATCACTGCTGGGGTGAGCCTGACTCCAAAAATGTCAGTCTAAACTAGAGGAGCTTGGAAGTGGCAGCGAAGCCAATCCTGGTTCCCCATTTCCAGGGAGCACCAAACCTGCTCCAGGAGTATCAGGATATAAACACAGCTTGGCTTGCTGGGTGGGTTTTCCTTCCAAGCAAGACTGGCTCTAAATGTCTGTAAGCCAAGTTTGAAAAGCTTTTCAGACAAAAATCCTCAAGGTTGTCCCCAGAGCAGCCAGGCTGTGCTCCATGAGAGGTGTCTGTGCCCAGCAGATGCTGCTGGAACAGTTTTGGTGTTTAACTGCAGCAAATGCCCCAGTGCAGGACCTCATCTAACACTTCCTATCCAGCACAGATAAAGATTTGGGTTGATTTGTCTCCTTTTGGGTTCAGCTTGGCCCATGGCACAGTGCAGTCATGGTTTGTGCTCACAGCCACGGGCTGGAGGCTCCTGCCAGAGATAAGCCAGGCCAGAAAACATTTCCCTGCTTTAGAGATCCACAAGATACAGGATTATTGATTAGGCTTCAGGTAATGAAGACCTCTTGCCCTTTTAATTACCCAAACCTGGGCAGTCGAGGGGCTGGGAGGCAAACACAGCACTGCAAATTGCTGTGAGAATGAACCTAACAGAGAAATTGGGTAATTTGTGCATTTTTCTTGTTCTTACAAACTTCTGACAGCACATTTCTCTGTTGCCTGGCTGCTGAGTAACTGTATGCTGAGATTTGGCGTAGCTGAGGGTTCATCCAAACGTGTTTTATTAACTTTAGATTCATCTTGTTCATTATTTATCATTCTCTTTATTAAAACCTGCATTTGAGGCCCAGAGCTCATGGTGGTGTGATGTAGCTGGGCAGCAGAGCTCAGACTCAAAGGGAGAATTACCAGGTGATACTTTTGTCCAGGCTGATTTCCTTAAATTGTTCTGCAATTATTTAAGAGTGGAAGATAAAAAATTGATCCAGTGGTGCTGGCAGGGCAATGGGATGGTCTGTAAGTCCACCAAAAAAAAAAAAAAAAAAAAGGGGCAGTGCATAATTCATGCAGCTTTAACATTAAAATAAAACTGTGAAAGAGAAAAATGCTCCAAAGCCCAGGAATTGCAGAGGAATGGTGTGTGTGGAGAGGAGCCTGGCAGGGCTGGGTAGAGCCATGACCAAGGAGTTTTGTGCCAGGGATTTTTCTTCCCCAGATAATTCCCTTTTTTCCCTGTCCCCAGGGCACTCTGCCAGGCTCCTGTGGCCCTTGGAGCCTTCTCCCCTGCTCACATTGTGTTGATTTTTTGATTGCTCAATCAAATCACAGCGAAATCTGCAATTATGAAATTCGAATTACAAACATCCCCTACAAGCAGTTGGCAGATTTTAATAAGCAAATTGAGAACAGAGCTCAGGTTCACAGGACACTCATCAGATAATCAGTTCAGCTTTAGCTTTGCCCAAATTTGCTGTAACCTTCACTTATGAGCAGTTTGAAAACCAAGGAGTGGAAGCAATCAGAGCAAAAAAAAACCAAGAAGTCTGCAAATTATCCACCAAAAATTGGTTTTCTATGAAGGTTCTACAACAACAATAGGTATGGCTGAGGGCTGTACAACAAAATGTCATTATAGAATTTGGTTATATTAAAAAAAAAGAGCAGGTGGGAATGTTTGGCACAGGAACACAGCCAGAGCCAAGAAATTTGTCTGTGCTAAACCCCCTAAAAACAAAGTGCTGAGTGCAGCTCTCCTGACCATCACCTGCCCTGCAATAGTTGAGGGAACAGCTTCTCTCCAGGAGAAAATTCGCTGTTGCTGTTGGCTCTGTCTGGGAATGGCAGGGAGTAAAACAGGCAGGAAAACTTCAGCATTCCCCATCCTGCAAAAAATAAATGAATTTTGAAAAAATTGTAAAACCAGCTATAATTTTACAGAAGTGCATTCTGCTAAAAAAACCCTGAATTTAGAAAAAAATGTAAAAACCAGCCATAATTTTACAGAAGTTCATGATAAGGGAAGTGCCAACCAAAAACTCAGTGCTGTGTTCACTCCATCTGGATTTAAATTGTTTATTGCAGGGGATTAATCTCACCTCTCCTTTCAAAATGTCTCAAAATTAATTAATGTTTCTGTCATAGTTTGGGTTCTTTGGGACAGTTTAAAGGGAGGATTTAATAATTTCCTTAATTTCATGTTTTTCTCTTGCCATGTGTAATGAAACATCATTTTTGTGCATCATGATTTACAGAAGAGTTTCTGGTTCACACTGAAAATCTGTTCCCACTTGTCCAGCTTGAGAGTGACAGAGTAGGTGATAAGGTAGGAATTATAGCAATCATTGAAGATTGGATTAATCTCTGTAACTTTCAGTAAAGCCTATAAAAAATAATGGTGTATTGTACCCACACTGTTCTTATTAAAAATGATAAATGACCCCCATTTTTTGGCTAATACTGATCCCAAAATTTCATTCTTCTCCTCAGCTTTATGGCTGCCATAATCTTGATATTTTAATAGCTTTTCCCATAATAGCCACAGAGACCTTTTTAAGTGGCAGCCCTGACTTTATGGAAGAGACTAAAAAAAAAAAAAAAATCAAGAAGAGTTTCTTCTACATAAAGGCAGAGGCAAAATATCTGCAGGTGCCAAGACAGGCGAGGAGAGAATGTTGTTTTGGCAAACCACAGGCCTAAGTTAATAATTACTCAGGATTTCTGTGCAGCTTCTACTACAGAGTAGACAATGGAAATGAAGAAAAATAAAGTTACAAGATGTCCTGGGATGGCCAGGCAGGTGCCTGGTGCTGCTCTGGGACCGCAGCTCGTGGAGTTTCTCCTTTCCTTTAAAAACAGCGAGTACAGGTCAGAAACGGAGCGATATTCTGTGTTTGAAAGACCTGCTTTAAAGGGAGAACAAAAAACGTGGGGAAATAGGCAGAAATCCCATGAGAAGGGCCCCAAATTAGAGAGGAGACGTTTGTAATGAATCCCTCAAGGAAGGAGAGCCTCCTGTGTGCTCAGAGGAGCAGGGACTGCTGGCTGCTGCTGGCTCCTCGTGCTCCAAGCTCCGTGCCGTGGCTCTGGGACACGTTTCCATCAGCAGGAGCCACCCCGGGCCATGTGTGAAGGGTCTGTGTGCCCAGGAGTCACAAATGTGGGCTCTGAGCTGCCTGTCACTGCCAGGGCAATGAGAGAGGCAGCCCTTATCAAAGGGAGCCATCAATATTGCACCAGGATCCCCCAGGAAATCCAAGGCAGGCGCAGGGAGCGATTATTTACATGTTGCTGCACAAGCAGAACCACTCAGAGGAGCTCCAGTCCTGCTGCTCCCTGGGCTCTGTCAGTCCCATGGTGTTTGAGAGAGGGAGAAGGACAGAATTAGCCAGGTTTAAATGTTACAGAGCAATAATGGGCTGCTCCTGACATCCAGGTCTGTCACTTGGGCAGCTGGATCTGCCTGGCACTGACAGCAAGGCAGAGCTGCACCTCCAGGCCTTTGCCCTTTTAGTTTTATGCAGCCAAATTAACAGAGTTTTAACAGGTTTTGGGGGAGGTTTCAGTGTTTTTCCCTCTAGGAATGGGTCTCCTTTAGACCCCCCTCCTTTTGGAGGGATCCCAGCTCATCCATTTGTTTCTGTCTTTGCTCAGACTCCTCCTCTGTGCCCTGCTCACCCAGGGCTTCCAACCCCTAAATATCATATTGCAATATATTTTAGAGATCTTTAAATATTATATAGAGATAACAGGCTGCTCCTAACATCCAGTTCAGTGTCACTTGGGCAGCTGGATCTCCCTGGCATTGGAACACAGAGCTGCACCTCCAGACCTTTACTGCGTTCCTCAGTTTTATGCAGCCAAATTAGCAGAGTCTGAAGGTGGCTTTGGGGCAGGTTTTGATGTTTTGCCCTCTAGAAATGGGTCTCCTTCAGTTCCTCACACCATTCTGGAGGGATCCCAGCTCATCCATTTGTTTCTGTCTCCTCCTCTTGCACAGCCCCCCGTGTCCTGCTTGCCCAGGGCTTCCAATGACAGAATTATCCCAGACTTTTTAACTGAGCCAGAGCCTGGGAGAAGCTCCTACAACAATTATAGGGTTTGGAAAGTCTTGACAATGCCAGCACAAGGGCTCTCGATGGCTCTCACCAGCAAAGAGATGAGGACTCCTTTAGCCAAAGGGGTCATTAGCCCACGAGCACAGAACACAGAGTACAATGAAAATATTTAACCTGGAAATTAGAGGGGTTTGAGCAATTAAAGTGATGCTGGCTCAGAGAGAAAAGCAGGAGCTGTTGCTGGGGTGTAATTATACTTATGAGACCTACTGGGGGAGGATGGGAGGGACAGGGATTGATCCAGAAATTCGGTTTTTCTGTGCTCAGGTCACCATTTCTAGCCAGAGCAGAACTGCAGAGCTCAGGGGGGCTCTGGTGGAAACCTTGTGTGTGAAGAGTCACTCCAATTTCAACACCCAGGACAGGGATGTTTATTTGCCTGGTGCTGGCTGCTTCTGGAGGAGTAAGATAATTGTTCACTGGGAGTAAATTAAAAAAAAAAACCAAAAACAAAAAAACCAACAAACTTAACTACTTGCAGAAAATAATAAGCTGGCTGAGAAGTGGCACCTTGTTTGCTCTGAGTATCCTCTTGACATCAGCATGAGGTTCCTCCTAATGAGATGCACATGTGTAAATATGATGATTAGATATTCCCTCATAAACAGAATTATCATATCTTCCTAAAAGCCTAAGCAGGCATTTTCGAGTCCTGTTGTTACAAATAAATAAAAAAAAGGCCAAAAGTCTGCATTCAGCCTCTTCTGGCTGGGAGCAGTGGGATGAGAGGGCAGAATATATTTTCCAAAGTACCTAATGGTAGTTGAGGTCAATTACAGGCATGACTCATTAGAGTATTAAAATAAGAATACTATTTTTTAGTATAATTAGTGTTCCCTTAGAAAACTGCAGCAGTCTTGTATCCACTTCAGGCTCCTTGAGTGTGTTTGGGCATTTGGCTCAGGCAGATGTAGCAGGGTTAGGCTGCATTAACCTCACTCACAGCCCCTGCAACATCTCCCACTTCTTCTTTATGGCCCAAATAACTTCCAAAGATGCCTTATAAAACACAGAGCCCAGTCTAATTAGGCACAGAGAAGATTACAGCTGCTTAATTTAGTGTTCAGCTTTCTGCTGATTCAGAGATTCCCGAGGAATAAAGCATCCAGTGGGTGATGGCACAGCTCGGCAGATCCTCCTCACAACTGGCTTTAAGGGGGAAATAAATTAATTAGGGAGGATGAAAGCAAAGCCATGGGCAGGTTGGAATGGGAAAAAGGTGAGATTCCTGTAAAATGCATTTTATTCTGGGTGAAGTTGAGGGAGTAGCAGGAATTTCAGATCCGTGTGTGGGATCGGAAGCGTCACAGCTGGAAATCTGAATTTGTAGTGATTCCTTTTCCTCTGGTCCTAAAAACATGAGCCAGACACAGCTGGGGTGATCAAAGGGCACCTTTTTGTGCCAAAGGATCCTTCAGTGCACAAATTTGTCAGGTGGAAAACGCTGAGGATGCACCCTGCTCATGATTTATGCACAATTTGTGTAGATTCTGCAAATTAGCATATCTGACAAGAACACCCCAATTAATAACCTGCCCGATGAGTTAATCCCCCCAGTTCTGGTACCTTCTAAATTCTCCCCCTTCAGATGAGGTCCAGGCCTTGTTCACAAAAATATGTCTCAAAAAGCCATTTTCAGCCTTGGTTTCTCAGGAGAGCCAAGACAGCACAGGGATCCTGGAACTTGTTTTGTCTTTCTGCCTAGGAAAACGTTGAAGCTAAGCTACAATAAAAAACTACAAATATATGTGTAAAGAATACAGAGAATATATGAAGGAAAAAAAGGTAAAAACCAAAATAGCATCAGAGAATACAGAGAAGTTAAAAAGGTAAAAACCAAAATGGCATCAGAATATATGAAAGAAAAAGGTAAAAACCAAAATGGCATCAGAGAATATAGAGAAGTTAAAAAGGTAAAAACCAAACGGGCATCAGAGAATATATGAAGGGAAAAAAAGGTAAAAACCAAAATGGCATTAGAGAATATATGAAGGAAAAAAGGTAAAAACCAAAATGGCATAAGAGAATATATGATGGTAAAAAAAGGTAAAAACCAAAATGGCATAAGAGAACATATGATGGTAAAAAAAGGTAAAAACCAAAATGGCATTAGAGAATACATGAAGGGAAAAAGGTAAAAAACCAAAACAACATCAGAGAATATAGACAAGTTAAAAAGGTAAAAACCAAAATGGCATTAGAGAAAATATGAAGAAAAAAAAGGTAAAAACCAAAATGGCATTAGAGAATATATGAAAGAAAAAAGGTAAAAAACCAAAACAACATCAGAGAATATAGAGAAGTTAAAAAGGTAAAAACCAAAAGGGCATTAGAGAATATATGATGGAAAAAAGGTAAAAACCAGAACAGCATCAGAGAATATATGAAGGAAAAAAAGGTAAAAACCAAAACAACATTAGAGAATACAGAGAAGTTAAAAAGGTAAAAACCAAAAGGGCATCAGAGAATATATGAAAGAAAAAATGTAAAAACCAAAATGGCATCAGAGAATATATGAAGGAAAAAAAGGTAAAAACCAGAACAGCATCAGAGAAAATATGAAGGAAAAAAGGGGTAAAAACCAAAACTGTGTCAGAGAATACAGAAAAGATAAAAAGGTAAGGACCAAAAGGGCACCAGCAGCCGTGGGGCTCGCTCCGTGGGCTGTGCTCCCCCCAGTTTCCCTGCTCCAGCAGCTCCCTGTGCTTGCAGAGCTGACCTACGCCTGGATCTTCAACGAGTACCCGTCCTTCGTGCACCAGGACAGCCGGCGCTTCGTGTCGCAGGAGACCGGGCACCTCTACATCGCCAAGGTGGAGCCCTCGGACGTGGGCAACTACACCTGCGTGGTGACCAACACCGTGACCAACAGCAAGGTGCTGGGGCCACCCACGCCCCTCGTCCTCAGGAACGACGGTAGGAGCCTGCCCAGCTGCCCCTGGGGGCTTTGTCCTGGCTGGGTGGCACCCACAAAGTCAAAAGTGGCTGAAATGTTAAATTGGAGTGATGTTTGTATTGGATTTTCAGTGATGCTGGGCTAGGACAGCTCATGGACAGCTAAAGTTGCTGTTCCCACGGCTCTCAGAGCCAGGCAATGATTACAAAAGAAAAACCCGGTGGGAGTTGGTCAAAGACAGGAAACAAAATAGATTTTAGAGTCTGGACATAGCAGTTTTTCTCATTTTATGCAGCCCAAAAGTGAACAAAGGCACTTTGTTGTTTCGGTAACTGTTAGCTCAGCCTGTGTTTCCCAGCAGAATTAGTGCTATTATTAGTGGTCTGTGGAATAATACAAAAAAAAAGGGAGAAGAAAGCAAAAGAGGATTTCTAAATTTATACAGACAATTGATCTGTATCGTCGTCATTTTGGAGCAGATAAGAAAAATACATTTGCATGTTAATTTCCAATTAAAATTAATTAAAATGTCTCTGTTTAAAAGGCTAACAGTTGGGACATTTGTTCCAGGAATAGAAATGCAAGGTTAGCAACTTCTCCTGGAAGAAGATCCACTGTCACCCCGTGGGATTTGACAAAAATTCCTTGCTGGAAAAGGCAGGCTCCTTGCTGCAGCCTCAGGTTGACACAATCCCTGTGGATGGAGTGGGAAATGCTGTTGGTGATGAGGAATTGTCACGGCTGGACTGGGAGGGGTGGAGGTGCTGCTTTTCCAGCTCTGCTCCATTCCTTACAGGGAATTCTGTGTTCCTGTAAACACAGCAGCAGCAAATCTGTCCCTCTGAGTCCACAGTGAGTCATGGCACGGGTGACAAAAAGTTTAAATTTCCCTCATGCTAACAATTGAAGTGCTGAAATAATATTTATAAATATGCCAATAATAGGATTTTTTGGGGTTTTTTTTGCAAGCCCTACTGGAAGAGCTGGAGAGGGACTTGGTACAAGGGTGTGCAGGGATGGAGCAAGGGGAAATGGCTTTAAGCTGATGGGGCAGGGAAGGAATTGTTCCCTGGCACAGCTGTGGCTGCCCCATCCCACCCCAAAGCCTGCTGGGAGCATCCAGGTGTTGAGAGCTAGCTGCTGCTTCCCTATTTCTCTTTAAAATGTGGGATTTTTGGTATCAGGATTGAAACAGGAACAGTGGGAAAGGACCAAAATAGTCCTGGGATAAAACTGCCATCAGCAGCAGCTGTATGGGCCAATTAAACTGTAACATTTCACAGGTGTTGTCAGGAAATGCCTATCAAATCCTCAGACAAATTAGCCTCCTCCTGAATTCCTGGGACTTTTATCCCAGAAAAAGGTTTTTAAGCCTTGAAATTGGAAAAATTTTACCTTTTTTTCTCCTCTGAAATGCCAACACATGGAGTATCTGATGTGCTGTGGCACTGGGAGTGTTCCCCAAGCCACAAACCAGGCTCTGCTTCAGTCCTTATTTCCTCCTTCATCCCTGCCACCTGCACAGCTAAGTCAGATGTTAAATCACCCAGGAACAGCAGGAAAAAATGAGGATTTTCTGCATGGGGATGATCTTGGATTCAGGATGGAGATGTCTCAGCTGCTCTGAAGTTGCTCCTATAAAGAGGAGGCAGCAGGACTCACCTCATACCCTGCACATATTTATGGAGGTGGGCAGGGTGTCACTGCAGCAGGAGCCTTGTGGCTTTTCCAGGTACAAATCCTGATTTTTCCAGCTACAAATCCTGATTTTTTTGGTGGTTGGAGTTCACGGTGAGGCTGTGAGAGGCCAGAGCTGTGGGGCTGAGGGGGGTGGTGGCTGTACCTCATGTCCCACAGCCCCAGGGAAACATTCCCACCCCACTGAGGGGTTTTATCCCCTGGGATTTCAGTTCTCCAGGCCCAGCCCAAGGCAAAGAAATGGGAATAAATAAAAGGTGAGTGAAGAGAAGGGGGAAAAGAGCTCCACAAGTTCTGCCAGCTGCTGGTTTGGAGACCATGGGGCAGTTCTTGGCTTGATTGAAGCTCACCCAGCAAATATTCAGTGGAGATTTTGGGGAAATTTAGGCAAGATTGCGAAGATTTGGCAGGTGCCCGTTGGGAAAACAGGATTTTGAGCTTTTGGAGGGTGCAGTGTTAACATGCAGAGGGCTAATGAGTGACATGCCACATAATTCTTGTTTGGATGCTGGAATGTCACCAGGGCATCACAGATTTCCTGCTTCACGTGCTGGGCAGGACATGAATAAGGGGAGAGTATCCATATTTTTAATAAATGCATTTAGTTTTGACAACTGAGGCTGTGCAGCAGCTCCTTTGTTGAACATTTATTTGCAATTAATGCGTTGGAGGAAAGATGGCACAACCTGCTGTTGTATCAGAAGAAGGAACATTCAGCTCAGCAGGCAGAGGCAGAATTGGTGTAAGCCTCACACCGAGCATTTCCAGCTTTATCCCTGCAAAATTAAAGGAAAAAAACAGGATTTTCTTGCACCCAGTGTGAAAAGCAAGAGCAGTCAGCAATCACAGGCCAACCTCAGTTGCTCTGATGTGCCCCAGTGTCACTGCAGGCTCCTGCTGGCTCATTTCTGTATTTTTGGGATTCTTCAGGGCTGGCCCAGCTCCTCTCCTGCCTTGGCCACCGTCCAGGAAGTGCCGCACTGTTGAGATTTGAGCTGCAATCATCAATTAGCTGATAATCACTATTGGTGGAATTATATGTGCTGGGTTTAAGACAGTGCAGTGGCTGGAAATGGAGCCATTTGTCAGGGGTATAATGGCCTTTTTATGTGCACAAATTTTTAAACACAATTTCATAAAGAGGCTGCCACGCTCCGTGATTTACTGGGGCAGTAAAAAATAAAGAAATTACCCGAGGAGTAGAAGATCTCTGTGCATTGAAATCCTGGAAGTTAATAGAAATATCTCTGTTAACTCAAGGGATTTTAAAACTTTTTTTCCTAGTGGCTGTTTGTTCCACGTTTCATTTCTAGAAGATGCTGAACCTCCCTGATTATTGCTCCCCTTATTTCACAAGTTACCTGCAAAAATCCTGCAAATTCAAAAGCAAAAAGTAACAGAGCCATGAAGAGATTTTAATCTTTGGCAGATGGTGTGGAGAGTTGGTTCAGCTTCTCCTCTGGCAGTAAATGGGAAAAGAGCCCACACTCCACGGCTGTTAGGAACAAGCCATGTTTAAAATGAATGGATTAATTGGGCAAGTAATGATGTATAGAACAGCTCTGTGCTAGCACAGGAGCACTTGTGAACTTACTGCTGAAATCCAACCAAGCCTTAGCATCTCCTTCATGTTCCCAGGGGTGATGGGAGAGTATGAGCCCAAAATAGAAGTGCAGTTCCCAGAAACGGTTCCGTCAGCGAAGGGAACCACGGTGAAACTGGAGTGCTTTGCCTTGGGCAAGTAAGTTTGGATCTATTATTATTTATTATTGTTATTATTATTATTATTATTATTATTATTATTATTATTATTATTATTATTATTATTCCTGCAGCTCTTCACGTTGCTGGTGCTGGGTTTGTGGGGTTTGCAGCAGCTCCTAACAATCCACTTCCCTCAGTCACTTGTGGCCAGTTTTCATAGCAGCCACAGGGCTTGGGGACTCCTGTTTCTGGAGTAAACACTGGCAGCACTTCCAAAACGTTGGGACTGGTAGGAAAATCATCAAAAAATGGATGGTTTGGGTTGGAATGGACCTTAAATCCCATCCAGTGCCACCCCTGCTGTGGCAGGGACACCTCCCACTGTCCCAGGCTGCTCCAAGCCCCCTCCAACCTGGCCTTGGGCACTTTTAGAGCAGCCACAGCTTCACAGGGCCTCCTCACCTTAAAATGATATATTTTTACAGCAGAACCCCAAATTCAGCTGGGCCAAAACAGCATTTTAATAATAAGACATCTCCTGCTTATACACCACGATAAACACATTGATATTTATGTTACACATAATCCACCCATAATAAAACTCCTCGGGATCCTGCGCCAGGCTCCTCACTCTGACCACGCCTTCCTGTGCCAGCCTCATTTTGCTTTATTCCCCTTTTTCAGCCCAGTGCCCACGATCAGCTGGAGGAGGGCGGACGGGAAGCAGATCCCCAGGAAAGCGCGGAGACACCGCTCCAGCGGGCTCCTGGAAATCCCAAACTTCCAGCAGGAGGATGCCGGGCCCTACGAGTGCGTGGCTGAAAACGTGAGAGGCAAAAACGTGGCACGAGGACAGCTGACATTTTATGGTAAGCAGGCTGCCTGCTTTCAGGGCTTCACTGCATCCAGGGCAATCTGCAGTAAATATTTAGTGAGGACGTAAATTTTTTGCGAGGGTATTTTTGAGATGACTTCCCTTTCAAATGGCGCATCTCGAGAAGGGTGTGATTTGAAATAAAACCTGGCTGAATGGTGCATGTTAATTGAGAATCAGAGCAGCTGGAACAAAAACACATCCCCAGAAGGACACTGGCATGGAAACGTGCAGGAAAGGCTTGGAAAAGTCTCTTTTTCCTTCTCGTGGCTGGGAAATCTGGGGGAGCATCCTCACGTTACAGCTTGGGATTTATGATGTACGGGCTGCGCCAGCCCTCGTGGATAAATGTTAATTGCTGATAACCAATTAAGAAGTGCTTTCAGGAAGATCAGTGATTGAACAACAGGGGGAGTTGGGATTTAGCAGTGCCAGGGCAGAGCCCTCTCCCCTCAAAGCCTTTCTGCACCTGCTCTTCCCTCGCTGAAATCAGAGCCCTTGAGCCAGGCACTGTGAAATGCCAAATTTCAGCTCCCTAGGCCTGCTCTGCTAAACAGAAGAGGCATTAATCCCTCTGATCCTGGTGTTCATCCCCAAATTTCTGCTGGGAACAGCCCCACAAAGCAAACTGAAAGTGTGGCTTTACCTGTGTGAGGTGAGTGAGAGCTGCAGGGAGGGGATTTAGGGGCACAAGGGGCTGGGTTTGGCACCCAGGTTCTGTTTGAGATGTTCTGGAGAGGAGAAGCTGCAGGTTCCACACCCCCACAGATGTGCAGAGACCTCCATGGCATCACAAAAATCCTGGTTTTGTTGCTGACCTGTTCCCATCCCATGTTGTTCTTAACAGAAAATATGGAAAAAATTCAGAGTTTTCTCCCCCAAATGCTCCTGAGGGCTCAGCTCCTGTCAGCAGGGAAGATTGGGTTGAACTCCAGGGATAGGGAGAATGGTTTTTGATTTATAATAATTTTACCACAGAAAAAGGGTTTGGGAACCAACCCTTCTGGCAAAACTGAATTGAATTTGGTGGGTAATGTAACTTTTTTTCAAAAACTAGGGATGTTTCCAAATTGGAAATATTTCTGAAAGACATTTCATTTAGAAACCACAACTGTGGGGGCTTCCATCTCAAATGAACATTTCTCCTTTTAAAACTGAGGGAAATATAAAATGAGAAAACAATAAAAAGGAGCAAAAGAGCAAGAACAAAGTGAAATCTTCCATGTTAAGGAAAGAATCCGGGATTGATTTGAACAGGTTTTAATTTTTTTAATTAGAAGATTTAAAGGTTCATTTTTCTGTGCTGTTTCTCCTGATTTTTCCCATGTGGAGAGTAAATTAAAAGACTCATCAGTTGTACAGTTTTGTTGTACCCACAGCCAAAGCTGCCTTCCTTGGAAAGCAGCAAGGAGCCTTTGGAGCTCTCCCACCACAGCATATATTGAGTTATAATCTCATTTCTGTAATGAATTTACTGCTCTGGATCCTGCACAAAAGCTGCCACTGTGGCTCGTGCTGCTTTTCACACCCATCGTGGCATTCCAGCAGAGAAGCTCGAGGTTTTTTGGGAAGAGGAGAGTCCTGCTCTCAGTCTGTCATGCTGGGAACTCTTTCCATCTCTTCCCTGGGAGTGCAGGAATTCCCAACGGAGAGGTGGCAGCCACACGCCTCCCCTCTTGCAGGTTTTAAAGATAATTCACGAAAATATCATCCTTGTTGTCTTGAGGATGGTGATTTTCCAGGAAACTGGTTGGGTTTTTTAGGGTGATTTGTGTTTTGCAGCCAGTACTGAAAATAAGTCTCAAAAAAAAAAAAACAATTTGCATTCTGTGCTCTGGGCTCTGGAGTTTTGCATGGCAGCAAAATATTTTAGGGGAAGGTAACTTATTGCAAACTTTTATACAAATAGTTGGGAAAAGGACAATTTTCCTTAATAACTGAGGGGTTTTTTTAAAGCTGAGAAGTGCTATTTCATTATTGAAATACAACTGTAATGGTGGCAGAGCTTTCAAGCTGCTTTTGGAAGGTCAGGGCTGGTCAGGGAAATGCTCTGGAGGTGCTGAAAGGTTCTGGTTTGAATGGATTTGAGGAAGAAATTTTTTATCATCAGGGTGGGTAGACCCTGGTACAGAATTCCCAGAGCAGCTGTGGCTGCCCCTGGATCCCTGGCAGTGCCCAAGGCCAGGCTGGACACTGGGGCTGGAGCAGCCTGGGACAGTGGGAGGTGTCCCTGCCATGGCTGGGGTGGCACTGGGGGGGATTTGGGGTCCCTGCAGCCCCAACCATTGGGGGTTCAGCGAGCTCTGGGCTGTCAGAGGTGCTGCCCACGTGCCCTGAGGTGCTCTGCAGGTCACACTGAGGCTGTGGCAGCTCCACTCCTTCAAACCCAGTTATCAGCCTCTGTGCATGGCATAAAATAAGGAAAAAATAAGAAAAAGGGATCCCAATTGGCCTGCTCACTGCAGATAACCCAGCGCTGTCAGCTCCTCTGAGTGCTCCTGGAGGCTGTCAGGGAAGGGTGACTTGGCTGTTTCACTCCTGTACCAGTGTTTATTTTCTCCTCCGTTAGCACACCAGTGACACTGGAGTTGTTTGACACCCTTGTGCAGCAGAAAAGGTTAATTAAACGTGCAGGATCTGCGTTTGCTGCATTTCCTGTGCTCTGAGCCCTGCACCAGGCTGGGTTTCACTGCTCTCCACAAACATTTGTTCCAGGGCTGGGTCCCCCTTGATGGATCGACCTTCCCATGGAAACATGCTCCTCTTAATGCAATTACAGAGACTCACTTCTGTTTCCTTGACTGATGGAACTCTGAATGACACATTCCCTTGCTGGCTCCCTTGTTCTCCCTGCTGTCCCAGCCTCAGGTTAATTCCTGGCAAGGGCTCCTGGTGGGATCCTTGGGGCTGTCCCGTGCAGGGCCAACTTGATCCTTGTGGGTTTCTTCCAGCTCAGGATATCCCCTGATCCTGAACTCTCAAACCAGACTGCACAACTTCTTCTTTTCCACCTTTTAGCAGCTCTCAGTGCTGGTGCTGCCTTCCTGCCCTGGCAGGTTGTTCTCTGTGCCAGCTGAATCCCATGGCTGAGGCAGGTCAGGTTCCTAGTGGGACACAGCGTTCTCTTCTCCCAATTTCTCCAGTTTCTCCAGTTTCTCCCAGTTTCTTCAGTTTCTCCCTGCAGCAAGAACCCTCCACACCCCCAGTTGTGTGTTTTGGGATGCACTCCCATTGACCTGCTTGTATTTTGAATCTGGCTGCTCATAAATTTTACATTTGCTAACCCTCCGCAGGGCTAAGATTTATATCCTGAGCAAACAGCAATGCCAACAATTATTTTTTTCCTGGCAGAAGTACAGTAAACAGATTACCTTAACCAGCTGATTTAAAAAGAAATTGCCTTTTTGTTCATAAAACCCACATCAAGGAGATGCTTATTTATTATTGATGTTTAATTCATGGTAAGTTTAGATGCTGTTTCAGCCCAATCTTCTTGTGTTGATATTTGTGACCCCAAGGCTGCTCATCCCTGGGTTTGAACTCCTGAGGCTCTGCTTCCCTTGGTTGACTCTGATGAGTCAATGCAACATCTTGAGATCCCCCTTCCCAACAAAATATTTAGCCTGAATAACAGAAAATAAGAAAAATAGCTGCTGGTTGAGGTGATCCAAAGATAAACATGTCCAGAGGGGCTGGGAGTGACAGCCCTGGGGAGGAATGAGGAGCTGCACCACCACTGAGAACGTTTGTTTGCTGGGATTTGGACCCAAAACGTGGGATTTGTCCCTGGCTTTCCAGTCAGATCCAGGCTGGGGAATATCCAAGCTCCAAAGCAGCTCAGTTAGAGCCAGCAGGGATGCAGGAGCTGACTCAGCATCACCTGTGCTGCTCCAGCCTCTCCCATCCTCTCCTGCTCTGGCCAGCCAAGGAAAGGAGGAAAAAAATTGCAGCTCAAATGTTTTCCAAAAGGGTCAGCACAGCAGCATCTGCATTAGCAGACAGACAGACTTCTCTGTCACTAATTACAGTTCTTTGCAGCATTTTCTGGAATATTCAGCAAAACCCATCTAATTGGCTGGGCCCCTTTTCAGATTAAATCTTTCTCGAATCCAAGTTCCACTGGGGATTTGTGAGGCTCCTTAATTTTGCAGTGAAAAGAGTCCCCTTTTCATCAGTGTTTTATTTATAAAACCACTTTATGCCACTCTGTAAAACAGCCTCAGATGTAAATCAGATTATGCTCTTCATTATGGCCAGAGGTCTAAAAAGGAAATTTGCACAAGTGAAAATCAGGCAGTTTCATGTCTGCTCAGTTTAGGTCCCAAATCACAAATAATTTGCTGAAAATTTGAATAACTTGAATTTCTGGACTGATAAAAATACAAGAAAATTCCTGTACATCAGGCAAGTGTATTATTGCATTATTAGTAGATTGTTATCAATTATCTTTGGCATCACTCACTTCAAAACCCTGTTGTCACCTTTAACACAGGTAAAAGTTAGTACAGGGAGGAGGAGTAACTCTGAGCTTTGAATTCTTTGCTGCCCAAGGGAAGTCTTGCATCCAGAACAACTTCTTGCACAGAGCACAGACATGTTTCTCATCAGCTTTTCCTTTTCCAAGGGATTTCTGGAGCCCTGCTTGCAGAGAAATCCAATTTTTGGAGATTCAGAAAAAGTCTCATATTATTATCATTGTTGCTTGGAGAAACATCTCTGCAACAGGAGAAGCAAAAATACAAATAGGGTGAAACACAAACAGGAATGAAATGTGAAGGCTGCTCATGGAACACCCCAGAGCTCCCTCACATCCCCTGAGCAGCTGCAGTTCAGTGTCAGGAGGGAAAATAACTAAACCCATGAGTGGGGGTCCCTGTGGCTGTGCCTGTAACACCCAGAGCCCACAAAAAGTGGGGAGAGTGGCATAAAGTGGTTTTTGCCCAAATAAAACACTGATGAAAAGGGGACTCTTTTCACTGCAAAATTAAGGAGCCTCACAAATCCCCAGTGGAACTTGGATTCGAGAAAGATTTAATCTGAAAAGGGGCCCAGCCAATTAGATGGGTTTTGCTGAATATCCCAGAAAATGCTGCAAAAAAAAAGTCCTGTAATGGTGCAGAACTGCTCATGGAACAGGAGGTAAGTGAGAGGAAGGGACAGCTGAAGTGGTTTTATCAGCTGGGTTAACTCCTCCAGATTTCCCTCTGTTTCTTTTCCTCTGGTGTTTAATATTTTAGTGCCAAGCAGAACTCCCTGGGTTAGTAGGGTCAGTCTTGTTGAGTTACCAAAGACTCAGCCAAATGGAGATTTATTTTTTAGCAGATTGGTTTGGTGCAGGATTTGCACACCTTGAAGTTGTGCAGATTTCAAATAGCCCTTGATGGGCAGTAGAGGTCAGGGGGAAGGGAAGGAAGAGAGAGGAGAAGTGAGGTAACCTGAGGTCTGGTTTCACATCCCTGTGATCTTTGGGAAGGAAACAAGGCAGGATCTGAGGGGTTTGTGCCCAGGAGCTGTGTCCCCACGTGGGGCAGGATGAGCACTTACCTGCACAAGCCTTGCACACTGCCTGCACCCTTCATTTCCAGTTATTTCCAATTACTCATCTGTTTTCTGCTTGTTCCTTTTTTTTCTGGTTTTATTTTTTTTACTTCTTACACTTGGCTTTGTGGTCTTTCGACTGCTCTGATCCTGGGCTCAGTCTCAATCTCCTTAGAATAGAGATGGTAATGGACAAGTCATTCAGCCTTTCATCTGCCATTAATGATGAATTACACAGCCTGCTCCAGGTCATCAGCTGCTAGAAATTGGCTTAGGAACACTGAAATCAATACACACCAGCCGAGAATTGGATTCTGGATATGTATTAGCACCTCATTTGCTTGAGTCTTTTTGGTTGTTTTGAACTCACAGATGATTGCGAAGTCCTACAGGTTTATTTCTGCTTTATTTCTCATTTTTCTCCCTTCTGGGGATCTGTTACTCATTTCTGAGGTGATGCATCATCACCTGCTGCATCATTTCGTTTTCAAATGTCTTTTAGGACATGATTTCCAGTTCCTACTTTTGCCTTTTAATTTATTACTGTGAAGGGCAGACTGCCCCTGGACTTTTTTGTCTTAGAGAAGTAAGAATATACTTGGGCATATTTTCCTATTTACCTGGTTTTAACTGTCCCACTTTGTGTTGGTGAAGACTGAAAGGTGATCAAAGGTAAACAGGGTTTTTTTCTCACTATTTCCATCACTTTTCTTCTGTCCCCCTGAGTACAAACTCCAGGCAGCTCTCATCTTCTAGGAGGGGGAGATTTTTCTTTAAAGCAATCCTTATGTAAGAATTGTGCTTATATCTCTAAGCTTTTTTTTTTCCCCCCTTTATAGATTTAGCATATGCATTTTGCTTGCAACTCAGATGAATTCTTAATCAGCTTCCAGATTTTTCCTCCAGGATGTTTCCAAGGCCAGTACTATCTTCAGTACTCCAAGCAGGACCAAAATATTTCCTGTAAAATAATTTCTCTTTGGTCAGCGACACTGAAACGATCCAAAGGACTTTTTCCTAGACCAGCCACAAATTAAACTTTGTCATTATCTCTGAGAATATCCCTATACCAGGAGATGTTGTAGAGAGGAGCTGTTTTCATCCTCTTATCTGAATTATTTTAATTATCAAGCTGCAATCCCGTGTCCTGTTACCTTGCTCTGATCCCCAGTGGGCACCTGTCAAATTCCATTAGGTTGTGGCCACTCTCCTTTGGTGGCTCACACATATTTGGAGCACGAGCCAACCCCTGAGTATTCCCCAGGACAAAGCCAAGAGCTTCTCTCTGCACTGAAGTGTTGAGAGGAGAGCTTGACCTAATTAGAAAAAGCTCCCAAAGAGCAGCAGAGAACGAACTCCCGCCAAACAAACCCCTCAGAGCTTCTCACTGAGATGATTTCCTGACCTGTGCTGCTCATTCTGGAGTTGTCTGCACCACAAATGGCTTTGGAATTGAAAATTTACCCAGTTCCAGTGGCTGGAGGGGGTTAGGGTGGTGTGGGTGGAGGTCAGGGCTCGTGGTGCTGCACCAAAGGGTGATGTGAATTTGGGGTGGCAGCTCCCAGCACTGCACGTT
Source organism: Dicaeum eximium (assembly GCA_013396995.1). Classification (NCBI taxonomy): domain Eukaryota; kingdom Metazoa; phylum Chordata; class Aves; order Passeriformes; family Dicaeidae; genus Dicaeum; species Dicaeum eximium. The sequence goes on along the minus strand of VWZP01004609.1, from coordinate 1,056,476 downwards.
TCACCTCAGCACTCAGGGCAGGATGAGCAACCCAAAAACTACCCCAAAAATTGCCTTTTTGAGAGAATTTCCCTTACTGGGGGAAATTATTATTCCCCTTGTTTGGGGAGTCTGTGTGAAATGAGGATGAATCGTGAATTTTCTGTCCTCCTCTCCATTATCTTTGTTTTTCCATAGCACACACACTTAGGTTATAGAGCACAGCTCACCATTCATGGCTTTTCTTGATTTGCAGATTATTTCCAGTTGTTTTGTCTGGGGTGTTTTGTTTTGGTTTTTTTTTTTTAGTTTTGTTTTCATGTGGGAAATCTGTAAAACAGCGCAGCAAAAATAAAAAAGGCAAATGGATGTGTGTGGGTTTTATAGTGCTCCTTTCATGGCATCATAAAATTCCCTTCAAAATGATGAGTTAGATGGTGTTAGAATAGTAAATATGTAAATTCATGAGCAATTTGCAAATGTCCTTGAGCCACTGAACCCGTTGCAATTGCTCGGCTCGATGGAATTGTTCAAGTTCTTACTCCAGATGACAGAACTGACTTTCATCTTCCTACAGTTAAAGGCTTTCCCTTTCTATCTCTTTAGATACAGACAATAAACGAGCTTAAAATATTACAGGGGGAGGAGGGGCAGCCAGAGAAATAAACACCACTCACTTCTCCTTCTGCATTGCCAGGATGCTCAATTCACGTTTTTTTTTTTTTTTTTGGAAGTCCCTGGGAGCTGAGGTGCTGTGGAAAACTCTCCACTTCACCTCAGCTTTGTAGGCACGTTCAGGGTGCCAGGGGTGGGGTTAAACACCCCCTGAATTCTCTGAATTTGCATTTCCAGCATCCCACCAGCACAGACACACCCCTGTTTTGGGTGTAATCATGCCAATTTGCCTTTTTGATGTGGTATTTTCAAATTTATCTTTTTAAGCCCATCTTTGCCCCTCTATCCAAAAGAGATGCGTGAAGTTGTTACCTGGCTTTGAGGAATCTTAATTTTTTTCTTTTATCTGATTACACAGGGAAAAGTATTAATCAGGTTCTTGGAGACCTCTGCTGGTAATACCATCCTGCTAAGTCAGATGCTCTTATGTCAAAACAGGGCAAATGCCCATTAAAAAAATCAGAACTCTATTGTTTAATGGGACTTTCTGAAAAATATTATAGATATATTGATATACTATTACTAATGAGAACTTAAATAGATTATGTTGTATCTTGTAAATATATTTTGACAAAGGTTAACTCTGAAGAAAGTCTGAGGTTTTGTGAGGTCTTCAAAACCATGTGGCAATTTTAGTGGAATGTAGTGGAATCCAGTTAAACTCAAACTCTATTAAAGGAAAAAAAAAACAGCAAACTGATAAAATTATGTGAAACACAGTTAAAAATTCAATCTCACAAGTGGCTGAAAACTGCCAGTGCTGGTTTTCACCAAGTTCTACCAAAATGTGGCTCCAATATGTGCTTGTGGCCTTTCTAAGTTTATTCAGTGTCACTAATACAATTACTGGGTCAAAGATTTTTCTTTCCTGTGGCAAGGTTTGGAGATGTGGCCATAATCAAGGCAAGGCTGAGAGCCTGGACCTGAAGTAGTTCCTTTAACCATGCAGAGTTACTGGAATAACCTCAGTTTCAATGCAAAACTGGTTCTAAATTACAAGTTTTGAAGTCTGAAGCTGAATTTTAGATCTTTGAAGCCCAAGTTATGGAGACCCTGAGGAGGAAAATGTCTCTCTTTGAAAGACCAGGTGTGTAACCACTGCTTTGTTTTTGTAGGATGAGCAGGGTTTCTGAAGCTACTCCTTTTCTTTAAGGGTTTTTACTACAAATAAAATAAAAGTAACTTCTGATCTTGGCCTGTGCCACCTTCAGAAAGCAGCACTGGACTCAAGGAAGAACAGTAATCTTTAGCAGTTCTTATGATGCCTACTTAAATCAGAGGCCAGACAGAATTAAGGGAATAAAAAGCAGTTTATTTATTGAAGGGTCTTCAGGTACATTTAGGGCAGACAAAGCCCCCCAGGGGCTGCACCCAAAAATGGACCATGGGTCACATTTGGGGTTTTCACACTTTTATAAGTTTGGTCCATTTGCATATTGGGGGTGAATCTCCCAATTACAGCTGCAGGTAATGAAGTCATTCACCCCAAGTTTGCTCCCCACAACTAATTTTTTTCACATTTCTTGGGGTCTGAGGCAGTGAAGTGTCCTTGATTGCCAGGCCTGGAGAGGAATTGCTGTGTCTGCCCAAAATGGGGAAGCAGCAGCTCCCACTGTGTGTGGGGTTTGGAGTTCTACACTAAGGAACTTCAGGATCACAAACAGATGGAAAACAGAAAAGCTGAAATCCTAACGTTATCCAGCCCACCTTTTAAACATTCTGCTAAGGGCAGGAACGGCCTTTTGGCAGCACAGAGCTGCTGCTCCAGGCACGAGGCTTCCCTCCCTGCTTGCCTTGCAGCCCAGCCCAGCTGGACGCAGCGGATCAGCGACGTGCACGCGGCCATCGAGGAGCGCGTGGCCTGGGAGTGCCGCGCCAGCGGCCGCCCCAAGCCCTCCTACCGCTGGCTCAAGGACGGGGAGCCCCTGCTGCCACAGGTAAGGCTCTGCTGGGAGCCCCTGGGGATGGGCTCTGGGTGCTGCCACGCTCTGCCAGTCCTCTGGTCTCCGGGTGTTCGTTCGTTTTGGGATTTGGGGTGGAGGTGCGCTGAAATCGCGGAATCGCGGAATGGTTTGGGTTGGAAGGGACCCTCAAGATCATCTTGTTCCACTCCCTGCCGCCTTATTCCAAGCCTTATCCAACCTGGACACTTCCAGGGATCCAGGGGCAGACACAGCTTCTGTGGGCACCCTGTGCCAGGGCCTCCCAGCCCTCCCAAAAAATCCCCCGTTCCTCCCCGTGCCTGGTGGCACCTCCCTACAGCTCCAGGAGCTGCTGCCAGGGACAAGCAGGACACACAACAGCTCCACATTCAGTGCTCCTCCCCAGAAGGAAGGATCCATGATGCAAAGCTAAGGCTGCAATCATTCTTTGGTGACAGATTCCAAAACCCCATTCAGCCATTCCTTCTTCTTAGAATGATCACCCCAAAATAATTATTTTAATTTATGATGTTTAGGTGAACTTCAAGTGATAATGAAACCTCAGGGCTCCTGCTGGTGTTTGATGGTGTTCCAGACCTCCTGCTGAGCTGTGTCCCTGTGCAGGAGCTGTGGAATTACACCCCTCCCACCAGCAGGTCTGCCCAGCCTCTCCTGGAGGGTCACCCCCCAGTCCGTGATCCCACCTTGTCACCACAAACTCAGCCAAGTCACCAAAGCTTTGGTTTCACAGCAGCCAGCACTTTTTCCCCTTCACTTACTGAGAAAGAACATGGCAGCCCCAATTTGATCAAACCCTGATAAAAATTGTACAAATATTAAATTTCTGCCCTAAGGCCAAGCAGAACAGCAATAGCTCTTTATTTAGAATTATTTTTTAAAAAATGTCAAACTCCTGGGGAGGGAGGGAACACTTTGCTGTACTTATTAGAATTGATAACTCGAGCTCCATGTCCTCAGGCTGACAAATGATAGCCTGGTCTTTCACTCCACACACTAATTCTGGTTGCTTCACGCTGGTCACTGGCAGATGGTCTTGTTCTTAAATCACGTTAGTGGCTGATATGAAGTAAAGGATCATTAAATTATTAGCATTTACATTGTTTTCAGCAAACTGCAGAAGATTTCTGGCATTTCTGTCTGTCAACAACCAGTCTTACCAGCCTGCATTGCTGTATACACCCAAAATAGCCCCAAGCTGTGCCAGGGGAGGGTCAGGTTGGAAATCAGGAGGAATTTCTCCATGGAAAGGTTGAATTTCTCCATTGGAACTGCCCAGGGAAGTGTGGAGTCCCCATCCCTGGAGGTGTCCAAGAAAAACCTGCATGTGTTACAGCTCAGTTGCTATGGTGGTTTTTGGTCAAAGGTTGGACACAGTAATCCTGGAGGTCTTTTCCAACCTTAATGACTCTGTGATTCCATGGAAATTCCATTGCTTGAAATGTTTCTGAGGATGGGGTTGGCTGTGATGTGCCACTGTGGAACAGAAGTGTATTCTTGCTTCAAGCTTATCTCCTTGAAAGGGATATTAATCTAAATGCTTTGGGTATTAAATCAATGAGGGGTCAAGGCAAAGTCCTCCAATTTAAATTGCATCTACCAACTCCTATATTGGTTTTACCATTTAGTCTCTAGCCTGACATAAATTTGGCTGGCAGACAAATAAATTGCAGCATGCAAATTCTCCCCATTACAGCGACTTCTTTTTGTCCACCTCGCCGTAAAACACGGCACGACAACCTCTGGGTGCGCGTTCTGAGGAGGCTCCTTCACTGCTCATGCTCTTGCTCATTGTGGAGTTTGTTTTGCTGCTCCCCCAGGGCAGAGTGCAGCTGGAGCAGGGCTCTCTGACCATTCCCAACGTGAGCCTGTCGGACGCGGGGATGTACCAGTGCGTGGCGGAGAACAGGCACGGCGTCATCTTTGCCAGCGCGGAGCTCAGCGTCATCGGTGAGTTCCTGCAAACCTCCCAAAACCACAGCAGCCTCTGCCTGAGCTGCTTCTGCCCAGCAGCCTCTGCCCAGCACCCTCTGCCTGAGCTGCCTCTGCCCAGCAGCCTCTGCCCAGCTGCACCACCCGAAGCAGAAGGGGATCTTTGACAATTTGTGTTTAAGGAAGGCATGAGATGAAAACTTGAGGCAGTGCAGAGCAGAGAGCAGATGTTTTTCACTTCATCCCATATTCCCACATTCCTCCAGGAGCTGGCAGTGCATTCTCTCTCCTGCTGGTTCAAGGTGTTTCTGGAGGAACCTGAGCATTGCCGTTCAGAACATCCAGGACCATAAGTGCCCAGTCCTGGCTGCAGAGGTGGCTCTGCTCAGGACACGGTGACAAAGCTCCTGTCTGAAGAGACCTCCCAGCAGCCTAACAGCAACCAAAATGCTCCCATCCCAAAGAAAAGCATCTCCTACCCCACAGTTCTGTGCACAGATGCTCTGCTTCTCCCAGATAAAATCGGGATTAGCTCGTGTGAATCCAAGTGGGGAAACTCCTGAGGGGAGGGAGCAGAGATTGCAGAGCCAGGATCTTCTCAGAGGTGCCTGTGCCAGGACAGGAGGCAATGGCCACAAGCTGAAACCCTGGATATGCTGCTTAAAATAAGAAAAACTTTATTTTGAGGTCGGTTGGGCACTAGAACAAATTGTGTTCAGGTTGTTCCAGAGGTGTTGTGGCATCCCTGTCCTTGGAGATGCTCAACATCCAACTGGCCACAGCCCTGGGCAACCTCCTGAGGCTGCTCCTGGTTGAGCAGGGGTGGGGTGGGACCATCCCAGAGGTCCCTGCAACTCAGCCTCAGACCATGTTCTTTAACAAGTGGCAGCTCTGGTCAGCACAGGGATGTAGTTTCAAAGGGTTAAATGCAATTCCTGATTACAAAATAATGTTTTAGTTGCTCGCAAACCAAAGGTTCAGTAGCAGCATTCTCTGATTTATCCTGAGGAACAAAGCATGAGGTTTTTTCCAGCTGTGGGATTTTCAATTATTGGTCATTTTATCATCAGTGATAGATGCTTGCATAGAAAAAAAAATTCATTTGAAGGATTGTCAGTGTTGTTGTTGGAGAAAGGTACGATAATGCTCAATAAATTAGACTTCGCAATGCTGAGATTTATTGGACATGAAAGAAATCGAAATAAACCCACTGATGCTTTTCTTGTCTATTTAAAACCTGGTCAAAATGGACCTTTGGGAAGAAGGAAGATGTTTTCAGAGAGGAGAGGTTTAATCCTCGTTGGTGAGGACTCTCAGGGTGTCCCTGTGCCCAGCAGCTCCTCCAAAAACCAGATTTTGTAGGGTCTGGTCTGAAAAAACCTGTCAGGGAATATTTATTTGGCCAACTTCTCGCTTGACTTCTGCAGCTCTGTTCCTGTCTGTCACAGGAAAAGCACCCAAATGGTGTCCTGCAGATAAATTCCTGTGCATCTGTGATTTAACTTGGCACATTTTGAAAGGAAAGCAGCAGGTTTGCCTTTTCACTAGAGTTTCAAAGCAGGGCAACATTCTGAGCCCTCCCTGGGAAATTTTAGCTTTTAAGCAGATCTGAGTGTTAAAATGGTTGTTTTAAAAGGTCCTGAAGTTAAGCACTTGCTACTAGTGGTGTTTAATCATCTCAAGTGAGACTTACACCAAAATTAAGTGAAAGAGAGAAATGGAAAATTACAGACTGAGCTTTTCTCAGAGTGATTCTTCTCAATTATTGTTGCCAATTATCTTGCCTGGAGTCTTTAAATAAAAGTAGAATCCAGTGGTGCTGGACATTGTAAAATGCATATTTTGAGATGCAGTCTTGTCTTACAGAATTTTCAGGCTAAATGTTTAAAAAACAAATTGAAAAAATGAAATGTGGGCCTAGAGTGGGGAAAAAAGGTCATTAAAATCCCAACTTGACAAACAAAAGGTGTGAATAAATCAAATTCATTACTCCTGAAGTGGCACTGGGAGGTTGTGGCAGTGCTGACAAATGAGCCCAGAGTTTCTAAATGTCAACTGATGAAGTTTTTAACGTCACAGAATAAAACCCACAGTGACCAACTCCTGTGTCTCACACAGGAGCAAGCAAATGCAGCAAACGACTCACAAAAAACAGTCTAAACTGTTTGTTACAGAGATGGGAGTAACAGGATTATTCAAAAAATCTCTTTTGCTTATAAATTAGGGACAACCATTGGAGAAATTCATTTCAGAAGTGATAATATATTAACAATGATATAAATAATAATGCATTTGGTTCTGAGTGCAGTGGGAAGTGTCCTTAGGATGTCTCCTTTAATTCTGGAGTGTTTTACAAAGCCAGTGCTGGTTTCAGGGCTTTTTTAATAGCATTTAATGTCACACCTGTGTTTCTGAGTGCCAAAATTAAGTCCCTGCCTGTGATTAGACGTGGAAAACAAAACAGCCCCGAGATCCCTGAACTCTGATTCAGGAGCTTGGGGCACTACTGCATCACAAATCCCATCCCATTTCCAGTGTGGGATTGGGCTTTATTCGCCTCTTTGGCAGCAGGAGTGACACCCAAAAGAACTGAGGCAGATCAGGTGCCCTGAGGAAAAGGAATGTGCTGGGTTTTGTCTCCCAGCTGCTGCAGGTGAGCTTTGGATCCTGTGCTGGGGCAGGGAGGTGGTGCAGAGCAGGGAGAGCTCAGCTCTGATACCACAGGGGCAGCAATGAGGGAGCCAAGGACAGAGCTGGGAGCTGCAGGGATCCAGGGATGGAGCAGGAGAGATCCAGGGATGGAGCTGCAGGGATCCAGGGATGGAGC
>VWZP01004609.1:1016427-1049013 GCA_013396995.1 Dicaeum eximium | reverse complement strand
CCAGGGATGGAGCAGGAGAGATACAAGGATGGAGAAGGAAGGATCCAGGGATGGAGCAGGGATTGTCTCCATCCTTTTGGGAGGATGGAAAGAGCAGACTTTGCTGCCACTGCTCTGACAGAAAGCCAAGCTCCCCTCAGCAGGAGTTGTTCCTAAAGCCCTTCAGCTGCCTCACCTTTTGCTCTGAGCTTCCTACATTTATAAAATTAATTGTCCTGTTTGATACCAATGAAACTCCTGGCTCTCTTGGGGGATTTTGGTGCCTCAGAGCCCAGCAAAGGGATCATTAAAAAGCCTTTGAGGCAGGAATCAGAAGCCAAGGCATCTCCTTGTTCCTGGGCTGCAGAGAGGCTGTGGAACTTTGGGGGTCACCTCAGTGGATATCTGAAAACACAGGACTGTGCCCTGGGCCCAGGAAAAGATGATTTTTTGTGTCCTGGAGCCAGCAAGTCTTGCCTTGTCTTGCTTTGTTCAGGAGCTGGCTGTGTCAGTGTCTCCCACTTTTTCAGAATTTAAATAAATAACCCAGTTTATGCAATAATTATGAATTGAAAGCATAAAAGTGTCAACCTTTCTGGAAATATTAACATTTTTGATTAATTATATGGCTTCTGTGTTTGCGAGAACTTCCCTGCCTGACAAAAAAAGATGATCCTGACACAGGAAAAGGGAATGTTTCATACTCCTCATGCATGAGGTTCATAGGGGTGCTGTCCCAGTAAGGTGTGCACAGTGGGGTCACTGGTTTCTCAGGTTTTTAGCTGAACACACATTTTTGAACAAATCAAATATTTTTTTGCAGCGAAAGAAGCACTCAGGTGTCTTTTTGCCTCATCCAGACATCCAATAATTCATAAACTCCAATCATTTAGGAATCCTGAGTGAGAAACGACCCTGGAATTTTGTAATGTTCAAATGACTGGTTTCTCCAGAGGGAATTCTGATCTGGTTTGTGTCGATTTTGCTTTCAGCCATCGGCCCAGACTTTTCCAAAACTCTGCTGAAGAAGTTAACCCTTGTCAAAGTGGGTGGTGAAGTCATCATTGAGTGCAAGCCCAAAGCCTCCCCCAGACCTACTTATTCTTGGAAGAAAGGAAAAGACATCCTGAGAGAAAATGAGAGGTAATGTCTGAAAGTCACCATTTCTTTCATTAACTAACCCAGGGACTTGCAGCAATCAAAGCTACATCTGTCATTAATAGCTTTGAGCTCAGTCCCAAGGAGCTGGGGGTGACATTCCTACTCCCATGGTGCCCATCCCATCTCTGTCTGCTATTAAATCATCCCTGCCAAGAAGCTGATGAAGATGCACTCCAAAAAAACCCAAATATTTTGCCTCTGCAGTGCTCTAAATAACCATTGTTTTTAAAAAAATAGATTCCCAGGAGATAAAAGCCTCCACTGCAAATTGTACAGCTCTGGGTGATTACTCAGTGTCCTGCAAACAGGAATTATTTGGGGGCAATAATTAATTTGACAGTTCTAATGCCTAGGTGGCTTTCTCAGACTGGCCAAGTGGGGTTTTTTCTTTTTTTCTTTTTTTTTTTTTTTTTAAATTCAAAAGGCAGCTTTTCAAATCCTCCTCAGTGGTGTTGATTTGTTGATTTGTTGTTGGCTGTGTAGAGGTGTGGCTGTGTCACCTGTGTCCTGTCTCAGCACCTGAGAGCAGGACATGGAAAACTGTCCTTGCCACTCCTCCCAAACATCACGTGGCACTAGGATTGATGGGGAGAGTCCTGTCCTATTAGTAAAGGTCAAAAAGCCAGAAATTGTGGGAAATTGTTATCTTTAAAAGCTTTAATATGTCACAGCTGTTCTTTTCTCTAGCAAAGTCAAATCTTGCTCCACCCAGCCTGTAATGCCCACTGAACAGAGATGTGGTGGTGAGTCTGAGAATGCAGAAAGCTGCAGTTCATTGAGAACCAGATGATTCAAATACTGAACACTCATTTCTGACTCGTTCAGCTCCTTTCCCTGACCCCTACAAAGCTGTTTTCTGTGGGCTGCTTGCTTCACCCCTTGGGATGGAAGGAGTTGGTGATTGATGGCACAAAGCTTCCTTCAGCAGGCAGGGCACAGAGCTGCTGAGGTCAAAGCTGTCATAGATCAAGGTGGGTTGATTTTTAAAACTGAAATAAGCTGCTCTCCTGGTGAGGGTGGTGCTTTGGCACAGCACAGCTCCCGCTCCTCATTTTAATTCGGGAGTGGGACTGTGTGTTGGTGGATTTTTTATTTCACAAACAGGATGGGACTGCTGGCAGAGGTTCCTTGAGCTTTATTGCAGCATCGCTCTCATTCCGTGGCTGGGACAGTGGGAAGGTGGCAACAGCCCACGGCTTGGCAGCAGCAGGCCAAGATTTCTTTGTTACAGAGCCTTTTTCAAAACTTTCTAGCCAATGGCACATTGCTAAAGCTCACAGATAATTGTTCTAGCGCCAAGATTTCTTTGTTACAGAGCCTTTTTCAAAACTTTCTAGCCAATGGCACATTGCTAAAGCTCACAGATAATTGTTCTAGCCACTAAAAGCACACCTACACCTGCTTCACACAATGCTTGTGTGCTTTCTATTAACAATACACAACACTTCATTACTAAGCTTAAAACCTGCTACTATCTTGCTGAGCAGATTTTCCTGCAGTCTTGAGGTCTATCTTAGCCAAGCCTAAAACTCAAGCTATTGTTTCATGTCCTTGCTTGCTGTGCTATTGTAACTTTTCTACTTTCAGACTTTGCAGCTGCAGCTTAGCTCGAAGTTTTATTTTCTGTTTCTGAGGCTGCTTTTACAGCTTTCTGGAAGCCTTTTTACCTTTAGTGACTCCCACAGGGCTGCCTTGCAGAGCTGGGGCAGTGCTGGAGGAGGGTGGTGGGCACACCTGGGCTCAGGGCAAACCCAGCCAGGGTGGTGGGCTCAGGGCAAGCCCAGCTGGGGCAGTGCTGGAGGAGGGTGGTGGGCACACCCTGGGCTCAGGGCAGACCCAGCCAGGGGCTCTCGTGGCAGTGCTGGGCTCGCTCCTCCTGCTCCTGCTGAGCCACGGCCAGGAGCCTCCCACCTGGGCACCCAGCCCTGGATGGCAAACCAGACGTGAAATGTGCCCAGGCAGGTGTGAAATCCTGAGCTGCTCCAGCCCAGGGCTTTTCCAGCCGGCGGGATCATCCAGCAGGGATTACCTGGCAGAGCGTGGCTGCGGCGCCTTGGCACGGGGACAGCTCTGCTCTGACACACCTGGGCTGTGTCTCCTGTGGGCATGAGGGTGTGGAACCCTCACCACTGCCTCTACTCACCGCCCCAGCCCTGCACAGAGACTGGAGACTGTGAAATGCACAACCAGGGAGTGGCATTGTCTGCTGTGGTGCTGGCATTGCTCCTCAGCTCCGGGGCCGAGTGCCTGAGCTCTGCTGAATTCTGCTCTGTCTCTGCTTTCTGTGCTTGCTGGGATGTCACCTCCTCCCCACTGTCCCAGGGGACAGCAGCAGTGCCTCGAGTCCAGCTCCAGTCTCTCCCTACACCCCCAGCCGTGCGTGGACTCCAAACAAGAACTTTCTTGGCTGTTGGAAAGAAATCTGTTGAAATCGAGGAGGAAAGATGCCAGGAAAAGCTGCTGCTGCAATCTCTTCATCTAGGACAGGAAACAGAACTTTCAGACAGGCGTGGGAGAAGAAACTTCAATGAAATCTCTGCCTAAAGTGACGTTAAAGGGTCCTGCGAGTACCAGAGAGGCACCTGAACATCTGGATCCTTCTCCAGCCTGCAGGCTGATCACGTGAAGGTTAATCAATATAGATGATCCTTCCAATTCCAGGTGGAGTTAAAAGCAGCACTGTGCCAGTGCTTGCTTTGAATGCTGATGCTCAGCCTGATGGCTGCCATGGCAATCACTCCAGAGCTTCTCCTGGGGCTTCCATGGCTTTCCAGCTGGTGTGTGATGTTAAATTCCTTGCTGGAGACACTGTTCGTGGATTTTGCTGCTGACACTCCGGCTCTGGAGGCTCCTGCTGTCCAGGAGGCAAAACAAAGTGTGTTATTCAATGTTTGCCCAGAGAGCAGAGACTACCACGGTGAAAGAAAGAAAAGGGCTTTATCGGTTTAGGTTTCACATTCTTCTCTGGAGGCTGAGGTAGTGTGTGCTGCACCTCTAATGAATCCCATGGCCTGAGGGCATCTCTTACTGGTAGTTGGGAGCTGTGCAATTGTGTTATTAGGAATTCTGCCCTGGGGTACAATTATATTATTGCAGCCATTAAAGGCACTTCATCTCCATAATAATGGAAATCCTGCCTTGGAGGCCTAACTGAGTCAAAATGATGTTGGGGGCCTGACTCCAGAAGGTAAATTTTATATAGGAACAGCTCTAGCACAGATACAGATGTATTGCAAACGCTGTTTGGAAACAAAGACCATTTCTGTGTGGGGGAAGCATAGGAATCATTTTCCATCCTTGATCTTCCCTTCCCATCCCAGTGCCAAGCGATGTTCCCTCTGTGGGAAGGGTCCTTAGTCCTGCTCATGCTGCTCCTCTCAGGGCCACTGGGAGAGCAGGAGCAGGTGAAACATGATTAAAACTCACCTATTCCCAGGAAAGGCTGGCTCAGGACCAGGGGATGCCTCTCTGGTGGGAACAGCCCCTGTGTTCCACAGCCACCAATACACGAGGTTGGTGGCCCAACAAAGCCCAGGTGCACCCCAGGGCACCCCAGAGGGGACAGTGGGCTTCCACATCAGGCCTGAGATGGCCCTGTGACCCCTGGCAACAAAGTGGGGCTCTTTGTCCCTCCACTGCACGGGGTGAGCTGGCTTTTAATAACCTGGCACCAGAGGCTGTTCAGTTGGAGCATCTGAAGGAATTCCTCATGGGATTGGCCAAGGGCTGTGTATTACTTGTGGGTAGGGAGTGACTTTGCTGGAGCAGGCTGGAAATAATCCTGAATCATGGAGGGGGACCTGCCTGGGCAGGGAGGTTGGATGTGGTGACCTCCAGGGATCCTTTCCAGCCTGGAGTGTTCTGGGAGCAGCATTGGCAGGGGCTGCTCAGCCCTGCAGGGTCTGCATCGCTTCCCCTGCCAGTCTCCCCTCTTTCCTCAGCTCTTGCTTTGGACACAGGCAAAGGGGTTTTCCTTTTTCATGCCATAATGGCAATAATCCCATTTGTTTATTCTTCACAGGGTGGGACACAGGGACATTTCCCAGAGGTGAAGCTGTAGCGTTGTGTGGTTCAAGAGCAGATCCATATTTCTCTTCTCCACTTTTCCCCTTCTCCTTGGCCCCCCAGCAGCAAAAAGAGTGCAGGAAAAGCAAGACAACCTTTATTTAAAATATGTACACAACAGTCTTAATTCCCAGTGTTCTCCTAGAGCTATTTGGAAGTCATATTTACCCTGCCACCAGACATACGCAGGCTGGGACAGAAAAATAACTGTACTTTTGAGCCCCAAAACAAATTGCTCTTCTCTCATTCTTCTTCATGTAAAGCCCCTACATCATTAGAGCTGGGTTTTTTTTTTTTTCCAAGAATGCACAGTGCCTGCATTGTTTATACAGTTTAATTGTAAGGAAAGAAATGCATAAAAAAACAAATTATGTTCTGTGCTGGTAGCAAAGAATATGAAAGTGTCCAATTAAACAACCATTCCCTATGACTTGTGTAATAGCAACATCTGTTATCTTAATTAAACAAGTTTCTGTAAAAAGGGACCCTCTTGGTGCACTTTGTTAGAGCAGGATCTGACCCAGATACTCCAGGCATGCTCACGCTCCTGGTGGAAATTCTCCCAGTTGGTCCCATTATCTCGCAGTGCTGACAAGCTCTGTGATGTGTGAGCTTGTACTCACACAGCCACAGCACTTACAGCAGGAACATTGCTCTTTTTTGTAGCTGAAAACCAACCAAAGCACAGGAAAGCAGCACATGGTGGCATTTTCCCAGCCAGTTCAGCCACGGAATAGTTTGGAAGGGTAAGGAGTGCCCGGCTGGCTCAGTCCTTGTCAGAGAGCACTGAGGAGAGAGAATTGCACTTCCAGACAGCTGCTGTGGTTTGTTACCCAACCTGGCTTGTCTGCTCCAAGATTTCAGTCATTTGGGCCCAGATTTTTCCAGGTATTTCACTGTTCTCCCCACCATAGCCCGGAGTCAGGACGGTCCAGGAGGATAATTTGGTTTGCAAAGTCGTGAACCCCAGAATGGTTTGGTTTGGAAGCGATTTTAAAACCCATCCTGGTGTGGATGCCATGAGCAGAGACACCTTTCACTATCCCAGGGTGCTGCAAGCCCCATCCAGCCTGGCCTTGGACACTTCCAGGGGTGTGCCAGCCACAGCTGGTGTCCTGAAAAGAAGGTGAGGGCTTGAGACTGGGAGGGAGCAGCGGGAATGGGACAGAGCTCGGGGCTGCTCACCCTTCCCTCACTGAAAACCCACCCAGAGCTCCCCGAAATCCCACCCTCCTCAGGAGGAAGGACACCAGGCAGCTGAGCTGGAAAGCCTCTTGGATATGTTAATACACAGCTGTGCCTCCAGGCTTATTAATTTGGCAGGGAATGTTAATTTGTTCGTAGAGAAGAACATCGTCCAACGCCGCCGCAGCTGCTTGGGGCAGGAGCTGAGGTCCTGCCTGGGGACACCGAGCTGCTCCCTCCTGTCCCTGGTCCCCTGGCTGGCACGGAGCCGTTGGGAATCACCAGGTAAAGCTGAAGCAGCTGAATCCCTTCTCCAGGAGTTCTGGAGTGATTTTGGCCAAGGGAAAGCAGAAAGCTCTCACCTGGTTGTTTTTTTTTTTTTTTTTTTTTCCTGTCCTCTGCACTTCCAAACTGTCCAGTAAGTCTTTTCTCCCTGAAAGAGTCTAGTCGTGGTTTTCTCCTCAGTTCACATCCTCAGGATCTCCTCACAAAGGTTGTCCAGTTATGGACCCTCTCATACAGACAGTATTTTATACCAGGAATTTTAATGTATCCATGTTGATGCTGCGTCATTTTGAGGAGGAAAAATGGTAATATTGAATAGAAAAAGCATCTCTCCCATTCTTCCAGCATTTCTTGAGAACAAAAAGTTGCATAAATTCCAGTTTTATATTTGTTGCCTCAAACTTCCTAATTAGTCCTTAATTACTTTAAACAGCCAGAAAGAAAATGGCAAGAGGACAGACAGCACATCTTTCCCAGGCTGGTGCCAGGGTACAAACCATGGTGATATTTTTATCCTGATTACTTGAGAGATGAATTGCCAGCAATGTCTTTTGGACACACAGCCTAGTGACACATCAGCAGAAAAGAAAACCTCAGAGGATGCTTCCCATCATTGCTTCGCATTAATTGTGTTGACTCTTTGTATTTTTATTTTTACATAAAGCACCTGTGCAATTTCTTGAAGGCAGACAGGTAACCAAACCATCAATAACTTGTCGGGTTTTCATTACATCCTGCCCAGGCAAAATGAAAAATGACACCCTGCAAATGGCTTTCTGAAGTTTGAACCGACAGCGCTGCATTCATCTTACTTTGCAAAGACCGTGGCACGAGATGGCTCTACTTCATTGCAACACCTGAAACAACTGACTTGTCCACTTATTTGAACCAATTTTCTGCAGAAAGAGAATAAAGTGAACCAGGAAGCCACCGGATTTGGTGGTCAGAAGTCTTGGAAAGCCGTTGTCCATGATGGCCTCCTTTCACAGGCTGTTTGCCAGCAGAAGCTGGTTTTAGCTCTGTGTTGTTCTGGAAGACCAAGGCCAGGCTGGATTGGGATTTGGAGCAGCCTGGTCTATGGAAGGTGTCCCTGCTCATGGCAGGGTGGGACTGGATGAGCTGTAGGGTCCCTCCCAACCCAAACCATCCTGTGGTTCTGTGATCACACCATGTTTTAGCACTGGAAGGGCTGTCCAGCCCAGGGCAGTGGTGGAGTCCCCATCCCTGGAGGATTAAGAAGATGTGGCACCTGGGGACAGGGGTCCAGTGGTGGCCTTGGCAGTGCCAGGTTAACAATTGGACTCAGTGTTCTTAGAGGGCTTTACCCAAAAATGATTTTATGATTCTACAAATGTTTCCAGCTAAAGGTTGTCTGAGAAGGATCAGAGATTTGTGTCGAATCCAGGTTTGGTGCTGGTTTATTTTGTATGCATCAAGAATGAGGCTGATCCCTGAAATTTCCATTTCTCCCAGCTGCTCCTCTAGAATCAGGAAATGATTTCCTGTTTCCAGCCACAAACTGCTGCCGAATGCTCTGACGAGCGCAATCCCAGCCTCTGCCAAGTTTCAGCTGGCGGTCCTGGAACGAGCCTCTCCCTCATGCCGTGGCACAGCCTCCTGTAACATCAGCAATCTGTTCCTGTTTCCCCAGCAGATGATTTGCAGCGTGGTGTTGTTGTAGTGCTCCGTGAAACACGTGTAGGACATCTCTGCTGCCTGTGCTGCTGCTGGAGCCGGCTCAGGGCCCTGCTGTGCCCCAACCCGCACGGCTCTGTGCCCCAAGGGCTCCAGAGAGGTCAAAGGGCTTTTACCTCAGTGCTGTGTGTTCATTTTAAAAGCAGAACTCTGCTTGCAGAGGTGGAGGGGGTGAAGAACCCAGAGTTCTGTCCCAGAGGCATCCGACCTCCAGAGCACAGCGAGATGTGTCCTGTTAAAAGCAGGATGAAGATATCCTCAAGAGAATTGTGTCACAGGGGGCCAAGAGAAATCATCAGGCTTTCACCTTGCTGCTTGTGGATTAATTTTAAAAGCAGAGCTCTGCTTGCAGAGGTGGAGGGGTGAAGGATCCAGAGCTCTGTCCCAGAGGCATCCGGAGTGCAGCCAGATGTGTCCCGTGCTGACATCCTTACAAGCAGCATGAAGATATCCTCAAGAGAAACCTGTACAGGGGGCCAGGAGAAATCATCGGGCTTTCACCTTGCTGCTTGTGGATTAATTTTAAAAGCAGCATTCTGCTTGCAGAGGCAGAGGATGTGAAGGATCCAGAGCTCTGTCCCTGGGGCATCCAACCTCCGGAGCGCAGCCAGATGTGTCCCGTGCTGACATTCTTACAAGAAATGTGTCACTTGCTGCTGTTCCATCTTGAGGCCTCTCATGGTTTTATGATTATTAAATTCATCTCTAGGTGCTGAACACACAGCTACAGATTGTTCCTCTCTCTGTGTAAAGCTGCTCCAGGAAGGAGCTGGTCCCTCCCGCGCTCAGAGGGAGCAGGATGGGGTTTGCTCCGTGGTGAGCACACCCTGCAGCCCCTGCTTTCCAAAGAAATGCCTGCCATCAGTCTCCTGAATGCAGCCTGGAAGTGATCACTTCCTGCTTGTCCTCCAGCTGAAGAAAGCAGTGATAATGATTTTAGTATGTCTGGAGCATTTTGGAGGAAAAAAATTATTATCAAATGTTTCTTGGCTTGGGTGTTTTTATGGTGAAGAGCGAGCAGGTAATGATGTTACAGTTAGGGCCATACTTTGAGATGCACTTTTAGAATCCAAGGAAAGCATTACATGTCTAAAGGGGAAGAAGGACTCCTAATGAACATTTCAGACTTGGTGATATTTTTGATGGCTATTCAAACGTCATTTTGAAGTGATGTAAATGTGTCCTTGGATCTCACAAACCTGTTAATGTCCATCACAAGCCGAGTGCGTAATTTCTCTTTGTACTTTGGGCATTTTTTGTTGGAACCAGAGGGAAAGATGTGTTATCTTTGAAAGTCTGTGCCTTTGGGCTTGAATTCGGGTGGTATCAGCTGGAACAAATAAGCTGAGAATGCATTTGCTGCCTCTGCTCTGATCTCACGAGCGCTCCCAGAAATGTTTTGTGTCAGCAGCTGATGCACTGAAAATCTTGCATGGATTTTTTTTCTTGTAAGAGAATAATTTTTACAAGCTCCAGTGGAGTTCCCTTTGATTGTTATGTTCTACAAACCTCCACAGTGTTTGCTGTAGGTAGAGAGTGGTGGCTTGTCCTTTTCAGGAAGGAGTTGTTGGTGTAGGTGGCTGGATGCTGCACTCCAAACACGATTCCTTGGATTTCCACTGTCCCTCTCCATGGACTAGAAGTCATTTAATTTCTATGCCTTGGGCTATAGTCAGCGCCCTGGAAGAATGAGCACAGCAAATATTTCACTGAACATTAGATGGAGTGAAAGCAGGAGTGGCTTTGCAGCACCTGCTGCTGCCTAGGCAGGATTCTCCTCGCTTGCGAGCGCAGGAGGACGCGTGTGGAGAGCTCTGTCTCTGCTGGCTAATCGTGCAGAAAGGGAGGGTTTAGCTTTTCATTAGGTGCTTTTCAGTGTGCTTTGTCCCTCCACTGCCACCAGCAAGAGCTGGTCCAGGTCCTGAGCCTTTTGTTTGGAGTGTGGAGCACGCCTGTCCCTCACGGTGCCATCACAGCGTTCACAGCTTACAGCAGCCAGCTTTGGCTGTAAGATAAACTGCCAGCTGGAGGGGCTGTGTCAAAAGAGCCATTTCCCATGGGGGTGGTCTTCATTTCCCACCAAAATCGATGGAAAATTGGCTCTTTGCACCATCAGACCCTTCTAGACCTGCAGAATCTTCCCCTATCAAATTGTCACTGCCTCACGTCTCAGGAATGAAAGCTGTTGTAAAAACAAAGCTTTCCTTTGCTTTACTCAAATCTGCTTGCTCAAATATTTATTTTGATAGCATGGGCTTTCTGACTGTATTTATTTTAATTTTGTGTGTAGTAAAAAAAAGAGTGGCTGGGGAGAGAAGGCAAAAAGGTTTCTATTATTTGAAATTCTCCACAGCCCCCTCGCTCCCTTCAGGGTCCCTCGCAGTTCTTGTGTTTGGCTTTCATTTGTTTCCTCCCGTTATCACCATCCCTTAAGAAAGGTATTTTCTAGAGAACTGTTCTTCTTAGATAACCTAGGGATATTTTTGTATTTGAATTATAACTCCAGGCATCTCTGAACAATCTACATGAAGTCTCTAATAGCTGTAAGTGCTCCCTTCTTTTCCTCCTGCATCCGGGCTCCATCAGGATGACGTTCTGTCGCTTCAGACTTGTCTTAAAAACGTACAGACCAAAGGGAAGATGATGACAAACCACAGCTTTTGTGTTTATAGACATTAATAATGCCTAGTGCAGCATTATTGCTTTGGACTGCTCCGTCACTGCAGATAAAGAATTGGTGGGAACAGAAAACTGTGGGAAAATGTAGGATGCCACATCCATGACTGGTTTAAGCTGATGCTGAATTCAGTGGCAGTGTGCTGTTGGATGTTTCCAAAGGGGCCACAAGTATAACATCAAAAATAGTTATCTGAGCAAAATATGTTCTATTTTTTTCTTTCTCTTTAGAATATGATTTACATGTTTTTATGATGTCAGTACTAAAAGAGGGAGAGTGACTTTTTCCATGGACAGACAGTGCCAGTACAAGGGGGGATGGCTTCCCATACTGAGAATTCCATGCAACAGGATTTTACCTCAGTTTATTTAGAGCAAATATAGTTCTTACCTGAAAATTAATTATAGGGGGGCTGCTGTTAAGGGCCTGTCAGTTGTCATGGATAAGGCAGGAGTTATCCACTGCTGCCTTCACAGAGAGAGAGACGTGCACTAAATTAAATGGGCTTTGACGGAGGCTCTAAATTATCTCAGGCTCTTCTGTGAACCATGAAAAGACAGGTCCTTACAGACAAATAAACACTGCAGCAGCTCTGGGGGGTTGTGTGAGGCACAGCTACCAGGGCAAGAAGGTGCAGGTGTGTAGGAGGCTGCACAGCAGGAGAGTCCACCCAGTTGGGAGTTTAGATGGATGAGCAAATGGAAAACTCGTGGTGCTCCAGCACAGGGATCATCCTGCCTTTCCCTTGGATTTATCCTGACAGCTGCAGAACAGACCCAACCTGTCCCCTCCTTGCTCAGGTCGGTGTTCTGAGCCCTCAGGCTGTGTTGGTGTCCCACCCTGGGGTGGTGAGGACACCATCCCTTTCTCCCCGCTGTTAGAAACTTCTGGAGCGCCAGGATGAGGGTGCAGCCCCAGCCTGGAAAGCCCTGCCTGCTTAGGGGATGCTGAGGGTTTGGGCTGGTGCTGGTGCTGGGTGGGAAGCCCCAGGGACATGACAGGGTGCTGGGTGGGGTTTGGGGTCAGGGCTCTCTCCCCCTGTGCACCAGCAGAGTTGTGGGGTGGAGCCCCAGAACCTCGGCTTTGACCTCGGGGTGTTTTGATGGAATGTTGTGAAGTAGAAAGCTCTGACCTGGCTGTTAGCTGTTTATGCAACACCAAGGCTGGAGTCACACCTGGGGACAACATCCCAGGGCCAAAGGAGTTATTACCTGTGGACTATACCCTGGACCAGCCCATCCTTCAAGGGATGAGCAGGAGCCCCTGAGCTGTGTCCCTGATTTGGGGGGGCTGTGCTCTGAGCAGTAAAACCTGTGAGGATTTAGAAACTCCACTGTTTACCCAAAATAGCCTAATGGCCAGCACCACATCCATGAGATCATTTTAATAACCCCCACTGCATGGCAAGCCTTATTTTAAAGGTAATAAACAGCTACAAAGACGGCTGATAGAAATAGAAATAATTTGATAAATAATGCAATTGCCCGGAGCTGTGGCATGAGGCAAAGTAGCTGTTAGGCTAAAAATTGCTCTAGAAATTCCTGCCTAGGAACTCTGGGAAAAGAGGGAACAAATTCACTGCTGAGACTGCAGTCAGGGCTGCCTGGTGCTTCTGCTTTCTTCTCTGCTTCCAGCCCCCCAGCCCAGACAGGCAGCGAGGATAACAATAGGCCATTCATCGTGTCAGCTGAAATACACTGTTTTTCACAGGTACATTTAACCTAAATCCTCTCTCAGAAGACGGATTATCTCTTAGAAGAACTCTGGCACCAGTGTCTCTTTTCAATAGCCACGTCACCACTGCCACAAAGGCTGTACATGAAGGGATCAATGGTAGTTTTATCTCAAATTGCACTCAGTGTGTGTTTCTTCCAGCTGACATTCATTTAAATGCTTGCTCTAAGACATCTTTTCTCCCTGTAATAGAAAAAGGATCGGACATCCTAAGCATTGTTTCACGGGGGAAAAAAATATTTAAAATATTCACTTGGCTAAGCATGAAACATCTCAGCTGTGTGTGTTTAATCAAGAGTGAAAGCAAGGGCAGTTATGCTTGTATTTCATAAATTAAAATGCTAAAATTATTAGATAAGAAAACAAAATACCTTATTCCATTGCAGCAGTGCTAATGAAACCATTTGAGAGTGGGGGAAAAAAAAAAAGAAAAAAAAAAAGAAGTCAGTTTGTAATTCTGAGCACTTTTGCTCCGAAGAAGCATCGAGCTCTAATCTGCAGTGCCAGAGTTGTGCTGTGTCCCTGGGGAAGAGGATGCACGCCCAGGCTGCCATATGCACTGCATTTGTACTCCATTCATATTCCATTCCTATCCCACATGTTTCCACCTGCTGAACAGAAAAATAGAGGGCAAGCTGAGAGGAATATATCGAGGGATACCTGCCGTGCCACCTGGCTGTGCAGGGATTGGGGAATCATTCCCACTGGGAAGGTGGTGCCTGGCCCTGCTCCTCACCCTGCACCAGTCTCCACCTGCGAGGTGCAGGTGAGCTCCAGGCACCCCTGGCCCTGCAGAGCTGCTGCTTGGCTTCCTGGAGCCACTCAGGTTTCCTTAATTAAACTTAATTAAACTCCAGAGCGAGATGTTCCGGTGGATGCTATAAGCCTGGGATTTTAAGGGAATGTTCTGTGGAAGGAGGAGGCCCAAGCTGAGCAGCAGCAGGTTTTGGGAGGTGCAGGTGATGCAGCCAAGCACCCAGAGGTGAGATTTCCATGGAGGTGCTGACTGACACTCAGGTTTATGACGTGCTCTGAGTCTTGGGCAGATTTCTGCTGTTGTTTATATTCCAAGTAAAGGCTTGATCTCGCTTCCAGAAAGTCGGTGATAAAACTCTTCCTGAGCTGGACAGGACAGTTTCTATCTGTAAATGCATATGTTACTGCCTGAGGAATGTTTATCTGCTCCTGGGAATGCTGCAGTGGGCTCCATGAATCAGACCTGCCATGCTCCAGCCAGGTGGAGGTAACAGGGTGGCTGGGGGGGATTTACAGACCTGGCAGGTGGATCCTGAGCTGGGAACAAGCACCAGTAGATCAGAGCCCGGTGATTCTGCACTGCTCTTCCTCCTGATGCTGCTCCAGCTCTGCCTGAACTCTCCCCTCCAGCTGCTCCAGAGGCTCGGGGCTGCACTGAGGCAGAGGGCTGGGATCCCTCTGGGATGGATATCCCAGCCATCCCTGCCCTCTGGCACTGGGAGCTGTCCCCCTGTCCCCTGTGCCTGTCCTTGTCACAGCCCTGCCCTGGAGCTCTGTGCCTCTCAGCTCCTTTAGGGTGCTGCAGTGTTCTGCAATTTCTCCCACTTGCTGCTGCAGTGGCAAAGTGGAAATGGCTAAGGAAGGCTGGGGAGGGATGTCTGTAGCATTTTTAAAGGTCCTTTGTCCCCAGAAGAGTTTTGATCAAAACACTGACAAGGTCAGCTCTTGCTGCAGCAGAACACAGCGCTTCAGTTTAGGAAACAAGCAATGCTTTTATCTCCTAATTTCAGACCTGTCTTTGCTCTCTGAGGACCTGAAGTCTCCAGCTGACAACACAGACCCCCAGATTCTCTCTCACAAATGCTGTGTTTAAAATAGATGACCTTTCTTCCCATAAGGATGCTAAACTATCTTAAATTGTCTTTTTTCTTTTTTATTTTCCAAATTGATATTTTTATCTCATTTGATTTTTCTCTCATTAGTGACATTAGCAGCAGAACAGTTCATTAACCTGTGCAAGAAGAGATTTGCATTTTTATTTATTGTTACTACTGCTGTTAGGAGAGCCAGGGAACCCAGAACATTTAACAGCAAGTCAGCAGCTCCTTTTTTGAGTTTGTAGTGGTTTAGAGAGGTGCACACTCAGCAGCCAGCACTTTGTTCTGATGTGTGTGTTTATGGGAAATGTGGTTTGTTTTTATGTCTTCCCAGGCATCTGGTTAGAAAACATTTTGAGGGTGTATTTCAGAGGAGAGAGCACACTGAGCAGAGCTTCATTCAGTTTGAACTTGGTGTCTTGGAAGAACTTTTTCACCCAAACTGCTAAAAGTTGTGGCTGAAGGGTTGTTTACTTTCAGCCAATTAGCAGTTTGAGAACCTCAGTGGCCTGAAATGAGCCTCTCTTCTCCTTTAATGCTGATAACTCTGCAAAGAAAATTTGGGAATTAGCAATATCAGTGAGAGACCCTCCTCCTTTCTCAACTAACTGTAACAAACATCCAAGTGTTCAAATAATTATTTGTTAACTTTGAGCGCGTTGGATTCAGATTAGAGGACAAAACCTTCACTGCAGAAAAGCAGCTTCAGCAAAAAGAGCCACATAACCATAAGGCCTCCTAATCAATGAGTCGCAGAGAGGTTTTAATGGTCTGATTTATTTGGAAAAAATCGGTTAACTTGTACAGTTATCTGTCACTTTTAATGCTGCTCGTTTACAGGAGTGTGGAGGGAGTTACTGAGAGACCAGATGAGAATTAAACTTCCCTGGGTTTAGAGAGCTCAGGGCAGGTCCCTCCTGACCTCTTTGCAAAAATTCCTGGGGTTAAAGGATGTCTGTGGGCTCAGGCTGTAAAGTCTGTAAAGTCTCAGCTTAGGAAGGGAAGGAAACAAAGACAGCACAAGCTCCCTGAGGTGTGCCAAAGCTGGATTGTCTGTCCTGATCCAAAGGTGTCCCCAGGGCATTCCAGTCTGGCACTAGGAACAGAGACAACTGAGGGGGAGACCAATAGCAGGAGAAAGACAGAGACAGAAAAGGCATTACAATTTGAAATTAAATCTGGCCTCATCAACAGACACAATTAAAATGATCCATGGAAGAGATTAGCCAGTAAATAGCTTTCAGCCATATGGCTGAAAAGAAAGCGTAAATAACAAAAAAGAAAACCTCAGCTCTACAGAAATAATCAAAAACTCCACTTTTTCTGGGTTTCCTG
Source organism: Dicaeum eximium (assembly GCA_013396995.1). NCBI lineage: Eukaryota > Metazoa > Chordata > Aves > Passeriformes > Dicaeidae > Dicaeum > Dicaeum eximium. The sequence goes on along the minus strand of VWZP01004609.1, from coordinate 1,033,044 downwards.
GGGTGGCAGAAGTGTGGAGGGAGGGAAGGAGGGCAGAGCCTGGTGGGGCAGTGCTGGAGCACCGTGGTCCTCCTTGAGCTGGAGCACAAAGCATTGCTGAGCTTGTCCTGGTTTCCATTGATTGGAATTCTAATGCTTGCCAAGGGCACCTTCAGCTTTCAGAAAGGCCCTGTTGTTCCTGAAGACCTGGAATTGATAAGAGGAGCAAATAATTCCTGTGGAGCTGCTCCAGCCAGCGTGGCCACTCCAGGCCAGGTGTGATGCAGCAGGAGCAGGGCTCTGTGCCCACAGAGTGCTGGAGATGGGACAAGCCTCTCTGCACTGTGCCTTTCCAATTCTGAGCTGCAGGAGCTGCCTCAGGAGCAAACCCGTGGCACTGGAGTCCCTCAGAAATAAACGACAGCAGTGAGCGTTCCTGACTGCAACCATTTGGAGCCCGTGAGGCAGCGGAGGAGCTCCCATTAATATCACTGCTGTTGATGGGTGAGATATCACCTCTGTCCCTGCCCTCTCCCCGCTGGCCTGTGGCTTTTGGGCTGCTACAGGGGCAGGCCAGGCAGAGGGGAGCCAGCACAGAGATGGGTGGCTGCTCTCAGAGCATCCTGTGCCACCTTCCTGCTCCCTGCTTGGCCACTCAGATGTGCCACTTGTGGAAGCAGCTCTGAGTGGGGCTCTGGAGCTCGTGTGTGCCCACCAAGGGCCTGTGCAATGGCAAAGGGCACCCTCAGCAGCTCCCTGGGTGAGCTGAGGGCTCCTGAGTGTGATGCCTCAGGTTTTGGCTTTTCTATTTTTCAGGTTCTGTGCTGCTTTAGTGTGTGGGTCTGGGCTTCACATCAGGGCATGGTGAGCTCTGTGCACAGAGCAGGGAGACAAAACAATTCCTTCTCCAGCTGGGCACCAAGGACAGCTGATCCAAATCTCAGGCCCAAGAGCACAAACAACGTGGGCTGAAGAGAGAAAAACAAGAAGGATGGGACTGGATGGGCTAAAGCTGGAACTGGACAATGAACTCCAAGGTGCAAATGGAGCAGAACTGATCAAAGTGCCAGAGCCATGCCCGGTGTCCATTTTGTGCCCATTTTGGTTCCTCTTGGGTGCAGCCCTGGCTGGGCTCTTGTGCTGCCCAAGGTGGATCCATGGAGGAAATCCTTTTAATCAATCCCTGCTTTATTCTGTGACTCTGCCCAGCCCCTGTTCCAGGCCAGCCTGCCCAAGGGATCAATTGTCACTGCAGACCTTGCCCAGCCCTGTGCCTGCAGCTGCAGGAGCCCCAGGGTGACCTTGGGGCTGAGTCTGTGCCTTGGCTCAGGCTGGGCCTTTATTCAGCTGTCCCAGGGCTGTCCTAAAGCTCCAGGTGATTCCCTAAAGCCTCCCCAGGAGGGAAGGGCCCCCTGAGCCCTCCTGCAGCAGAGCCAGGGCTGTTGCTGAGGTTCTTTCCTCCGAGTTTCTCAGTCCACTTGTGCAGAGCTCTGTTGGCATTAAGGATGCAGGAAGGCTTCTTCATTTTAGTGAAATTGGGAAATAATTGAGCAGGACAAGGCAGGAATTAATACAAGATTTTCCATGCAGCTCTGCAAGAGGCTGAAGGTGAGAAAACAGATTGTGCTGCAGGATGTGATTCTGAGGAGGCAAAAATGTTGCAAAAAGAGGTGATTTTAGGGTGGGAGAAAGGGGTTTTTCTGGAGTTTCCTTAGGTGATGCCTCCACAGGGCACAAGTCATTCATGTTCCAATGGGATTTACTGGGCAAAATCAGGTTTTCTGTGTTCATTGACTTCAAGCAGGAAAAAAAACCATAGCAGGAGGCAAAGCTCACTGAGAGAACAGGGGGAGCCTGAAGTGCTCTTGTGCAGTAGGAAGGGGTGGGGATGACCCAGGAATTCACATTCCATCCTCACCTGCCTGCTGCCCTGGAGAGACTGCAGATAACCCCCTGCTCAGGTGGGGAACGTGCAGGTGAGCAGAGCACGGGGGTGAAACAGGACATTGGAACCTGCCTGAGTCTATCTGAGTGACACAGGCAGAGAGGTGGGGAGCGAGCTCGGCAGCATCAGCCCTCAGTGCTGGGTTTTTGGATGGTCCCAGCAAGAGTGGGAACCCACCCCCCTGGGCTCTTTGGAGGGGGTTCCCTGCTGAGTTCTTTTCCAAGGATGAAGAACGAGCAGGACTCTCTCTCTCTTGGTCTTCAGGTTTTTGTTTATTCTTAAGCTCAGCACCATCTGCACACCAGACTCAGCATGTGAGAAGCGAGGCACAAAATGGGCCCCAAACACCCAAACCAAGGCCTTCTAAAGCTGTTTAACCCAATCACTTTCTAACACCTACTTTGTTTTTACTTTTCTACCAATAACTTCTACTGATCTATTCACGTAACTTCCACACTGCTGCTTTCTCTAACCAATAACTTTGTGCCACCAGTGCTACAGAAAATGGAGCTGAAGAGGGACAAGAAGGCAGAAGGGGCAGCACCCAAAATCCTCCATCTCGTCTCCTATTCACTCTCATATTAAAATCCTAAAACCCTAAATTCTTCACCCTGTGATAAACTACTACTATCTAATTCACACCTGTGTGCTCTACCTCATCCCAAAGCCTTGGCAACTTTTTCCAGGGACGAAGGTTAAAAGCAGAGCTCTGCTGAGGGCCAGGGTAAAAACAGGCAGAGAGACATTCTCAGTGCCCTGGGTTCCAACACTCAGTGAAAACCTGTTATCCTGCTGGAGAAAGCTGGGGAATGAAACACCTGCTCCAGCACATCTGCCTGGCAGCAGCTCCTGCACGGCGAGCGCCAAGGTGCCACCGAGCCAGGGCACCACGTGCTGCAGGGCTTGTCACTGAGAGAGGGCTGAGCATCAAAGCACAGAAAACCTACACGAGCTGCTGATGTGTAAATGAAAGCTGCCCCGGAGTAAAGACACGGAAAACTCATGTAAATGATGCATTCAGTATTGATGAGGCGCGTCCGGAGAGACTCGCGTCAGCTCAGCTCCCTGTGCAGGGCAGGGCTGCCTGCTGCTCACACATTTAGGGCACACTCAAAAGGGCTTTATGGAGGCTTAAAAAAAAGGGAAAATTAAGCTCCTGTGTCTGCTGTCTTTGTAGAATCACTGTTTTGGATGACGGGAGCCTGCGGATCGTCAACGTCACCAAATCAGACGCGGGGAGTTACACCTGCGTGGCCACCAACCACTTCGGGACAGCGAGCAGCACGGGCAGCCTGATGGTGAAAGGTGACTAAAACCATTGTTACTGTGGCAGTCTGGGGCAAAAAATCCCGTTTATTTTCATTGTTCCTCCTCCAGGGCCGAACTTCAGCATTTCAGGAATTCCGAGTGTTATTCGTGTTCTGTCAAACGTTGTTTTCAAAAGTAAAACCTGTAATTTGACCAAGATATTTAAAGGAATAATTTGACAAAGTTATTTAAAAGAATAATTTGATAAACAATGAGAGGAACTGACAAATGTGTTGAATTAATTTTTGCCATGCTGATGAATAGTCCAGTATCTGATTAATTATTATAGGCCATGAATATAGAGGTTATTACCCTTACACTCACTTTCGATCTCCTTCTTATTTGGGGAAAAATCTATATTGGGTAGCAAATCAAGAAACATTGATTACAAAGTGATAAATCAATCAAAAAGCTCTAATGCTGTCAGTTTTAATTCTCCCACACATTAGCAGTGATGGATCACACTCAGCTAGAGGCTCTCCTTGTCAGCTGTTTCTGTGGTATATAGAAAATACTTTAAATATTTCAGTGTGGGGTTTAATCCATGCTTTTTATAGCTGGAACACATCCAGAAGTCCCTTCTACCCCCAACCAGTCTGGGATTTTCTGAACCTTGTAGGGAAGCATGTGGACCCCAACAATTCTTCAAGTTTGGGGTTGTTTTGAGTCCTTTGTGTGGCATTTGCCCACACTGGTCCCTGAAAACAAGAAGAGAGACAAGAGAAGACCAAAGCTATGTCTCTGTAGGAGCTGATTCTCTTTTTTCCTAATCTGGGCTGCCTCAGAGGCACGTGCAGCAAACAGCCAGGAAAGGGCTGCTCAGGGAACATGAACATAAAAGACTTTATCCATTATAAAAATTATGGAAGGGACCTTAAAGCCCATCCTGTCCCACCTCTGCCATGGCAGGGACACCTTCCACTGTCCCAGGGTACCCCAAGCCCCATTCAGCCCAGCCTTGGACACTTCCAGGGATCCAGGGGCATTCCCTGGGCAGCCTCTGATCAGCCTCTGTCTGTCCCAGAGCAAAACTGGGGAGCAAAATGGCAAATCCAGCCCCAGCTCCTCTCCCAGGGATGGAGCAGGGAGGGGTTCCAGCCCCAGTCCCCTTCCCAGGAATGGAGCAGGGAGGGGTTCCAGCCCCAATCCCCTTCCCAGGGATGGAGCAGGGAGGGGTTCCAGCCCCAATCCCCTTCCCAGGGATGGAGCAGGGAGGGGTTCCAGCCCTAATCCCCTTCCCAGGGATGGAGCAGGGAGGGGTTCCAGCCCTAATCCCCTTCCCAGGGATGGAGCAGGGAGGGGTTCCAGCTGTCCAGCTCCAGCTTGGCCACAGCTGGGGCTGTCCTGGTTTTCCAGGTGCTGCAGTTCAGGGACTGCTTCTCCCACCATAAAAAAACCAATTGTTGGAAGCAGCAGTGACTGGGTTCTGTCATTCCAGACATGGTTTTGTAGCTCCTGGCTTATCCTTCTTCCCTCCCAGTGCCCGAGGAATATCCTGTAACTCCCAGGAAAACCTCGGTGGTTGTTGTACCTGATTTCTGCCTTCCCGTGCTCCACAAATCACTTTTCTTCACACTGAGGTTATAAAGGATTAGTGAGGGCTTTTTTCCCCCCCAGTGCTCTGTTTTGACTCCATTCCATTTGCATTAATGGCAGCGACACATGTGCATGAAGCAGAGAATAAACTCTTAAGCCCGAGATGTGGATATTAACAGCAAACTGAGAAATGCAATTTCGAAGTCTGGCCCATAAAAAAGTATAAAAGAGCAGAAACTATTCTGAACTCCAAATGAACTGTGTAAAATATTGTATTATAGAGTGAAATGCTTGAGTTTCTCTGCCCTGAGTAAAACACGTGTGAGTTTGGACAGGAATATGAGTGAATTCCTTATTTCAACTCAGTTTTGTGGTGTACAAAAAGACTAATTTAACAGCTGATGTGGTTTTTGACCTTAAGATATGCTTGCATTCTTTTCTAACTCCTCTTATGTCATTGACTAAAGAACTGTGAAGGTCAAGACATTTTTTCTAACCTTCCTGTGTTCTTCCATTAATATTGCAGGCTGTCCTTATTTTTTTTTTTTTAATTTCCTTTCTCGGGGAGAAATGCCGACAGTGTCAGAGACAGTGTAGGCAAGGATGGGAGGAGGAGAGGAATATGTTACACCAGAAGCAAGGAGCTTAAAATAACTCCCTGGCAAACAACCAGAGAGGGATGAATAAATATTCATCTTATGCATGAGTAGACAGTTTAAAAAATATCAAATCCTGACAGGTGCCCATAGGGCTGGGTATTAACATTCTGTTGTCAGGCTGGTGAACCCCAGTGGTTTTCTGAACCAGTGCAGTTGTGCTTTGGGTTTGCTCTGTTGGCTGGTGCTAAATGAGAACCTCTTGGCCTCCAAGACCTGAAATCTTAGAAACTTGCTTGTACAGTTTGACCTTTAAATTAAAAAGCAGGATCGAGTTTGTAAGGCTGGAGAAGCAGCTGCTGCTAAGGCAGTGTTCAGAGCTCTGTAAAACATAGTGTGTGTTTCCATGTATTACAGAAATATTAATTTTCCATCTTGTTCCCTCAATTTTTTCCTGTACTTGAGGCTAAATGTTCAATTCTTCCAACACACAGAAAGATTAGAGGCTCTCTGAGTGTTGGGGGATTAAATGACAGATCGAGTAAACAGGCACAGCCTGTACAAAATGAGTTTATTTGTGTTTAATGCAGAGATACCAACAGGCTGATACAGCAGCAGGGAGCTGATCCCAAGGTGCTGCAATAGAAGCTGTGGATGTGGGGAGCAGCAGGAGAGGCTCCTGTGCTGATTCCCAGCTGGGGGATCAGGAGTGGGAGCAGCACCCCACAGCAGCTGGGAGGGGATGCAGCTGATCCTGCTGTGCCAGCACTGCTCCCAGCAGACACATTTTGAGCTTTATAACTGCTAAATTAAATAGCTTTTATCTAAGCTTTGCTCTGGGGACACTGGAGGGGAGAGGAATGAGGGGTTTGTCTTTACAGAGAGCTGTGGGTGAGTAAAGCCAGCACTGAGAGATAAAAGAAACAATGGGAAGGATTCCATTGATTGGTGAATGGGGAAAAAAAAAAGGTGTTTGCCTTTACCAACAAACTGTAGGTTCGCTGAGAAATTAGATTGGATATTGAAAGTTGAAAGAAACCATGGGGGGAAACCATAAATTCTGTAAGAATTAAAAATTGAAAGGGAGGTTTATGCATTAGAGGGGAATCTTTGGTATCAGGGGTTCTGGGAAGTCTGTGCCTCCCAAGTACCTCAGCCAATGGGGAAAGAGAGAGGGAAATTGGGATAAAAAGGAGGAAATTGAGATAAAAAGGAGGCTGCATCCTCCAAAAATTGGAGAGACCCCAGGGGAATGGCCCATGGCCCCTACCTTTATTGGAATAAAGTCAAAGGACTCCTCTGTCTCCTTTTTGGACATAAACCTCTGATGTTTGTGGTTTTGGGCCGAGGGCTCAGCTGTAAATCCACCTCTATATCTAAAAACATATATTTAAATACATTTCAATGTAAATTTGTCTCTGAATGCTTGGCAGAGTTGGAGCCTGCCTGCTCCTGTGGGGCAGAGCAGCAATTCTGGTCACGTTGGTGCATCCCTGACAAGGGCAACTTCCAATGGCTTTATTTGCCTGTTTAATTATGATGCACCTTTAACATTTTCCTGCTGCTGTGAGCTCCCCTCGTTTGGGCTGTCACGGGAGGGCTCAAGGCAGTAAAAGCAGGAGAACTTCTGCTGGCTGGGATCTGTATCACTCCAGCAGGAAAAGAACACAAAGATAATGTCAGGAGGTTATTTTTTTCCTCACGCTTGAATAGACTGATAGTCTTGATTTTGTCCAGCACAGTGATTCAAATTATTTCTTATAAAATAGCACATTTCTCATTCCCAGCCTATTCCTCTGTGTGAACGTTGAAGTGCTGCATTGCAGTTAAAATTGATTAAATACTGTAAATTCTGGCCCATTATTGAGTAACTTTTCAGAGACTTCAGATGTTGCTGCCTTTAAACCTGGAATTCTTGCTGTGTTTGTTCCAGTCCTTTAGGGCACAGCATTTGCCTTCTGCAGGAAGTGGCAGTGGGATGTGATGGTCCCCTCTTGCCACCCATGGTTGTCTCTGTTTCAACATCACTTGATCAGAATTGAAACATCATTGGAATCTGGGAATTGTGTTGTGCTTGCCTCGTGTCCGTGGGGTTTGGTTTAGGTTTTGGGGTTTTTTTAATCAGTGAATTCCAGTAACTGTGAATTTTACCAGCTGTTCTCAGCCCTCTTGAGTTTGAAGTGATTTTGGAGTATCTGGGATATCAATTCATTGGAGTAGGGCTTTAACTTTTTCCCCAAGAGGAAGAATAAATCACACATTAAGATGCTGAGGGGTTTTTTTTAACATGAACCAAGGGCAAATTACAGCAGCTACTGAAACCTACTGACCTTTCAGCACTGTCCACATTCCCAAGAGCCCTCTCCAGACCTCCCTGACTTTTCCCCCTTTGCTGCTGCTTTGCTCCCATGGAAAAGCTGTCCCAGGAAGGTGCTGCAGGCATTTTCCACCCCACCCACCCCTGTTCTGGGTCCAGTGCTTGGTCATTTTGCAGCATGAGTGGTCCCTCTCTGGCTGAGCTCTGCCTTCTTCTGCAGTGTTTAAAGTCTTTATTTTTCTCCCCTCATCATTCAACATAATCTTAAATTCATGTTCGTTGTGCCTCAGCCCTTAAAAAAGGGACCTGGTTAAGTGACACCTGCTGTTGAAAGCACAAAATATAATTTATAAAAGAGAGGCAGGGTTTAAAGGAATAATCCCAGAGCAGCACTGGAGGGTTGTCCACATTTTCTGGGCTTTTTGTAATTTTCCTGGATAGCACACGAGGTCTGTGTTCAGCTGGTGTCAAAACCAAGATAAGGACTCAACTCTGAAACCTTCAAAAGAAGTTTCCTTATCCTTAAATTTTGTTTTAGCATTTGCTGAACACAATTTTTATATGTAGCCCAGCCATGAATGAATATTCCTTATCAAGTCTAATATGTATTTTTAAAAAATTTCCTGGAGGAAAAGTCAATTCAGAGTATGAACTTGTACTCCAGAATCTCTAAATCAGGGATTTGCAGGCAAAAAAAGCTCAGAGAGTGCCATGGAGTTATGCAGGCTCTGATTTATTCATGAGAACATGTTATGTATTCTCATGTTTAAGAAATAAAACTTATTTCTAAGTTAGGAAAAACCTTTCTTGACTTCTGAGTCACAACCAGCAGCAAAGGCTTGATTTTCACAATTGACAAGGAAAGCCTTAATCTCTGGCCGTGAAATTGCAAAGGAAAATATTCCTCTCTAATTGGACTATTTCCACTGACACCAATTATTTCCAGGACACAATTAAGGCTCTTTTGCTGGGTTTAAGTAAAATGATGACCCAGAGCACTGTGTGAAAGGCACAATTATAAATGAGAGAGCTGAGCACGGAGCACGTCTGCCCCTCCCTCCCTCCCTCAGCCCTGCCAGCTTGAGCTGCACTTTCTGCACCTCCCGACCCACCCCGGGGGAAATCCTGGAGCAGAAGCTGCTGGTGGGGCTGGAACCCAGCAGGGTCCTTGCAGCCTCCATGTGGCACTTGGAACAGGAGGTTCCAGCAAGGATTTTAGACTTCCAGGCAAATTCCCTGCTCGTTCCAGCTGCCAGGCAGCCAGGCTGCTGTGTGATGCTGAGCCACGTCCCCCTGTGCAGGTGTGAGGGGCTGGGTTTGTTCCACCTGAGGCAGGTAAAGTCTGCTCTCCCTCCCAGCTCTGCTCAGGTGAGGACCTGAAGTCATCAGAAAAATCAGGTCAGCCCCAGAGCACCCCAAGGAAGATGAAATTGCTGTGGATTCCGTCAGCATCCCTGATTTTCTGCAGCTAATTGAGGCTGTGATAATTCTGAGGTGACACAAGTGGCAAAATGAGAAGCAGATGCCTCCTGTGCTGTTGAGCTTTCCCCAAAGCCTCCCCTCCCTGGGCTGCTCAGAGGCAAGTTTGGCATCTGATTTTCTGATGTGAACTTGTCAAACACAACTGATCCCTGCCCTGGGACAGGGACAGCACCCAGGGAGTGCCTGGAGCTGGGCCAGTTTAGGTTGGATTTTGGGAAAGGTTCTTCCCCCAGAGGGTGCTGGCACTGCCCAGACTCCCCAGGAATGGGCACTGAGGCTGCCACAGCTCCAGGAGAGTTGGGAAAACCCTCCCAGGGATGCCCAGGTGGGATTTGGGGGGTCTGTGCAGGGCCAGGGGCTGGATTCCACGATCCCTGTGGGTCCCTCCTATCTCAGTGTTCTGTGATTCCACAACTGCTGTGATCTGAGCAGGGAAGGGTCAATGACACCCTGAGGATGATGATGATGCTGAGGGTCAGAGTGAGCAGCTGTGGCCCCTCTGGGGACATGTCCTAGCTCAGGTTTGTGGCCAGACGTTTGAGCAAGGCTTGAATCACGGAACTGTGAATGAACACAGCGAGAGCTCTCAGCTTCCTACTGGGGAAGGAAAAAATCCCAGTCAGCTGCTAAGGACAAAACCAGTGAATGGCAGAGAGAGAGATGTAAATGAAATAAATCCCAGTAATAAAACCAAACACCAGTGGGTTGCTCTTAGGGCTGGCTGAATGAAGTAAGTTCAGAGTTTCTTTTTCTCTTGTAAGCACTTACTGCTCATAACAAATAAAACTTGTAAACATAACACAAGTGTTAAGCTTCATTAAATTTGCAGCAGACAATTAATTTTTTTTTTCCAGGCAATTCAGAGGTTCCTCTGTAGTACTGATTTAGTTTAATTGAACATATTACCACAAGCAGACAATAAGAAATATATTGAAGATATCCATCTGGCTCCCTCTGCAAACCTCGTGTGTCGTTTGCTGGGGCTGTCACAGGCCTTACTAATTGCCTCATTTTGGCTCTTTCACAATCAGTGTGATTTAGCCATTAACATGATAAAAGTCAACTTGGTGAAGAGCTTGATATTAAAAAGCATACATCTCCTGCCTTGCTCTCAGTTTTGGACTAATCTCCAGCCTTATTGGAGTGATATTTTTCAAAGCAGAAATTCAAATAGATGGACTCCCACAGCAGCTTCTCCAGGTACCTGTGTGGTTGGGATGGAGGGGGTGGAAATGTTGGCTCTGGATTTGGGAAATGCCACAGATTCTTCCCTCCCACCTCCTCATCCTTTCTCCTCACTGTCCCTCTGAGCCCCAGCCAACCTTCAGGTCTCAAAACTGAGAATTGCTCAGGTAAATAATGGAATCAACACTACAGCAAGTCCTCATGCTTATAGATACACCTGATTCAGGACATAAAGTGGAAAAAAAATAGTTTTATTAAAGTTCAACCGTTATGTCTGAATAACCTGTAGAGGGGAAAAAAACCTGTATTTTTGTTCTGTATTTTTACCTTAAACCCACAATGTATTGCAGGGTCAGCATTACTGCAACCTCTCCCACAACAGGGAAAAAAATTTTAGAATAATGCCTTAAAGAGCTCAGCACTTTTGTTTTAGGAATTTTTCTGACCTCTCCCAAAAAAAGCAGGAGTTTCAGGAGTTCTCCATCCTCAGTAAAAAACTGGGTTGTTTAGCTCCTCACTGAAATCAGATCCATACATCAGCTGGAAGAGGAGATGACCTATGGGTTAAACACAGACTCTTAATGAGACAAAAGCAGGTTAATTAACAGTTTTCATCAACTCGCTTCAATTTATTTAAACACACTGCATTTCAGAAAGGTTAAAAATATTTGTCAGTTTTTGAATACAAATGAAAGCCCGGTGTGGTTAAAACAAAGCCATAGATCACATTTAAATCCGAGTGAGTGCAGCGTGTGTTTATGTGAGTGATTGGACATAAATCATAATTAACAAATTATTTTGCAGCGAGGCCCTGGCACAGGGTGCCCAGAGAGGCTGTGGCTGCTCCATCCCTGGAAGTGCCCAAGGCCAGGGCTTGGAGCAGCCTGGGATAGTGGGAGGTGATCCCTTCCAACTCAGGATATTCTCCCTCATGCCCAGCCCTGGTATTTGAGAATTCAGCTGCTGTTCCTTAGCTCAGCTCCTGCAGCCTCGTGTGCCCCTGCAGTGGAGCCACCAGGAATTTCAGGCAGTGCAAGCCCCGTCTCCTTGAGCTCTTAGTTCTGTGGAGCTCTCCTGGTTGGCAGAAAATGGAACATGACAGTTGCACTTAACATTTTAAGCTGAGCTTAGCGTTCCGTGGGATGCAGTCCCACGTCTGCTCCTTGCTGAAGGAGATCTGGGCTCTGAGCCTGCATCAGTGCACTAATGGATGAATTTGGGCTTTATCCCTGAGGAGGGTACAGAGAGCTTGTCCTTCCTTCAAAGCTTGCAGTGGGATGAGCTTGCAGGCAGGAGTTCCGTGGGAATTCCACAGATCCTGGTGAATTAGGGTGGCACTCAAAGGGAAGGCAATAAAACAGAAAACTGAGGTAGCACATGGTGCTGCAGGGGGGGAAGGTGTCCCCAGGGCCACTTGTCCCCAGGCGTCAGGAATTCAGTGTGACTGGGATGGGGAAGATCTGAACAGCATCTGCACTGGGGAGCGGCTGGAGATCTCTGCTGCAGGTGGGAATGAAGGGAGCAGGGTGGGAGAATAAAGAAAGTGACTTTTATATCCTTGAAATCAGTGACTCAGAGCAGACTGGCCTGAGGGGGATGTTTTTGCCATCAAAGAGACAGAGGAAGTGTTTAGAGAGCACATTTTCTGTGCTAGGAGGAGGAAGTGTGAGATGTTGCAGACAGAACCAGTGTTTGGGGAAATCCCAGTCCTTTTGTGCGTTTTATCAGGAGCACTTTTGGGAGCAGCTTAGCAAAGACCCGAGGATTTGAGCTGATGGGAGCTGTTCTCCCTGAGCCTGGACTGCCAACAGGTTACCCAGAGCTCCTTATCAGATAACAAAAGCCAGGTGGAACCCAGATAAAGCCTGGGACTGACAGATCAGGGGGATCAGCAGCACTGCTGAACCAGAGGGAGGAGCTGCTTCAATATTAGGGACTCCTGACACCTGATTTTCCCTTTTTTTTAGTGCAAGATTATGAGCAATCCCATCAGAGATCACATGGACACAGGAGTCCCTTGTCTTTATCCCAAAATACAAATGTTCCTGACTCAGAAGCAGGTGGACTCTGAAATCCATGGAATTTTGTCACTGAACTGACTTGCCATGGCTTGGGTTGGTTGTCTCTGTCTGTCAGTCACACAAACACTTGGAATAAGAATTTTGCTTTCATTTGAAGTTTTTAAGTGGGCCATGAAGAACCAATCCAATTTTTAGGGTTTAGCATTGTGTTTTCATCCAGATTTGTTGTGAATATATGTGAATACAGAGTTTATTTAGGAAATCAGCAGTATTTCAGCAGTGAAAATTTCAGTTCCCATCCTAGGGGCACAGTAAAAAGTGTCTGTAAAAATCCTTCAGCCCAGGGAGGTAAACTGAGCAGTTGTCAATGAAATCATTCCCTGCAGGAGAGAGCCATGAGTGGAAGTGTCTGGGAGAAAACTCCAGACCATGACTGACCCCAGCACTGGAACCAGGCTGAAAGGAGAGGTGGAGCTGCTCTTCCTCCACTTCCCTGTCTGTGTCTTTGCAAGCTGGATCTTGATCCTGGCCTTGGAATTATTTACATAAGAAAAACTCGTGGCTAATTTGAGGCAAAATGCCACGGAACGGCAGAAATGTCAGGGACGCTTTTTAACGGTGCTCTGAGGGGAAGATTCATCCAGGAGAGGAGGATTTGGAGCAAGTTCTAATGAGGGATGGTCTTGGGGGTTGTTATTTTCATTTCATCTGTGATCCTGCCTCCGCCCTGCCCCTGACATCAGCACCAGGCAGCAAAGCAGGAGCAGAGCCCTCAGAAAGTGAGGTTTGTCTTCTCTGTGTGCCGCTAATTAGAATGAGTCGCTTCCTAGGAGGGAGCACAGGGCATCATCCTGAGCCCATCTCATCTTCACTGCAAAACAAATGAGACCTTTTGGGCCCAGGGAGGTTTGTTCCAGTGTTTGTTTGGTTGGTTCTGCTCTCCCTGACGCGGGGTTTGTTCACTAATGGGTGTTGGGGCGTCAGGCTCGCTCACGCTGCCGCAGAGGTCTCAGTGGGGACGCAAGAAAAAGTTCATCTTCAGTAAAAACATCTGTGGTACAGGGAGACAAAGCAGTTTCTAATGAAGGCCTGATCCATTTTATAGCCTGGGCAAATAAGGCAGCAGAGACTTTTAATGACTTGCCCAAGGTCAGACAGAAAGTGAGGAGGAGAACTCACTTTATTCCCAATTACGCCAAGTCTGTGCCCACGCTGGAGCAACCTTCCTCTTCATGTGGCACTCTTCCTCCTCCTTTGCTTATCTAAGTCTCTCTTCCATGGAACATTTGAGCTTAATTGTTCTCATTTTTCTGTGACTGAAAGTCTCAGTGCTCAGACTGGCGTTTGAGGGGTCATTCCCATGGGAACAGAGATAAAATCACCCCCTGCTTTTGCTTTTTTGCTTTCCCTGTTTCCCTGGTGCCTGCTTCAGTTCCTTGGATACCTGGAACATCCTGAGGTTTGCAGCTGTTGTGCTGCCTTTGACTTAAACTTGCAGGTACTTTCTGATAATCTGTATTTGCAATGAGCTGAAAGGGAATAGTAAAAAAAAATTAAAATAGTAGAAAAACAGTAAAACTTGTCCCATCTTTAGGTGCTCCCCTCCAGTTCTCTTTCCACAATGGCAGGTGGGAAGATGGATGTCTTGAGCTTGATAAATGTCCTGGACACCAAGCCTGGCTTATCCCAAGGCAGGGATGACACAGCCAAGCCTTGATCTGAATGACATTAAGGATGGTTAAGCTGTGGATCATTCACTGGGAAGCTGGAAAGTCCAGCCAGGGATTTTCTTGCTGTTCCCTAAGTCTGACAGCTCAAGAGGCATCTGCTCCTAATGACTCTTAATTTGGGATTTATTCTGGCACAGCAGCTAATTCCAAACATCTCGGTGCTGATGAGGAGGGTGGGTAAGAGGCATAGAATTCCTGTGGGAAAGGCCTAAAATACACACTTGTGCCTTAAAAATGCAAAGACTGTGGCAGACACTCTGTGATTTTGCAGTTTGAGTGCCTGGATGTTGTCATTTTGCTGCTCTGCTGCTTCCTGAAATTTTTGATTTGTGATCATCACTATTAAAAACCTGTAAGAACACCATAAACAAACAAACTCCAGAGGGTGAACTGTCCCAAGGGGCAAAATGTTGTTGGGCACCGTCTCCATGGGCTCCATGGAATTACATCTGCACAATTCCCCTGGTTTGTGGTACAAGGAGAGCAGTGATTGATCCCTGAGTGACTTGCAATCTATCACAGATTAGATATGATTTCTGCTGTATCTGATTAACCTTCTCTGCGAGATGGCCATCATTTCTGCAATGACAGTAGATTATTCCATACTTGAAAAGATGGATATCAGCTCGTGGCAATCAATAGCCCACAAAAGGTGACACCTTGAATTCCCCAGGTTATCCACAAAGATTGTCACCAACGCCTGGATCGTTTGTCAAATACAGAGATCTCACTTGAGGCAGCTCTGGAGTGGAGTGGGTTTTATTTTAGTCTGCAGTGCAGAGCTGGAGGAGGATGTTTGAGGTTCCTGGTGTAATCAGGCGCTGTTGCATCCCGCTGCCAAGAGCAAGAACAAATTTCCCTGAGTGACAGATTTGATTGTCATCTCCAGAGCCCATTACATGTGATTTGCTTTGTGACAATTGTATGGAGAGAGCTTGATTTGATCAGATTGCATTGCACTGGGTGAAAGGGAGGTTAAAGTGGAGCACTGGGTCCTCTCCTCACTCCCTGCACTCTCCCTGGAGTGGGTGTATTTTCAGATACTTTGTCTTTGAATTTGCCCTAATGGCACAGCCCTCCCCAGTATCCTCCCGTGCAGTTCCATCCTTGATGTGTTTTCAGGTTTAAATTAACCTTCATTTGACATTCAGCCACCCAAAGAATGCAGATTGGGGTGTGCAGAAGGCTGTCCCCTGACTGAGTGCCCGCTGGGGGGGACATTCCTGGCAGGGACACTCTGCCATCAGCTTTGGAGAGTTTTCCACCTGTGGGGAGCTCTTGAGTGGAGCTGAGGAGGAAACTGCTGCTCTTGGAAGGGGCAGATCACAGGGAGGAGCAGCCAAAGCCTCCTCTTACCACAGCCTTGCCCATCCTCACAGAAAATTCCTGACAGAGGGGCTTGGGCTCCCAGCTCAAGGTAATCCCGTGTCCCCTCACTGCTGTGGGGAGATTTAAGCCAAACAAGTGGCAAGATAAGGATCCTCCTTCAGCAGAGCAATTTTAGCAGGAGCTAAAGGCCCAGCTCAGCCTTGTGTGTGGCTGAATTGGGTCTGTGCTCCCCAGGAAAGGTCGGATGTTCCATCCCTGCCTTCCCAAATCCCTGCTCAATACAAGGCCATGGCTCACTGCAGAGATCACTGCTGCCTGATGGCATGGAAAGCTCTAATCACTGATCACAAATATTACTAAAATCAGAGCTAAGTGACTTTAGTCACAGGCCTAAAGTCCTTTTTCAGAACTGATAGTGTCTCTTTTTAATAGGATTATATTTTATTAGGCTGAACTGCCACAGTACACACCAGAGGGTGGAAATGCTGCAGAATCTTCTGTTGAGAATGTGTGTAACAGCTGACTGTAGGGAAAAAAGGGATATATTGGCATAAAAGCCAAGTGCCTGTTCCTGAAAGCATCTGTGTGACTCAGCACAGCTCACAGGTGGGATATTCTAAAGGCCAAGAACCGTAAATACTTAACCTTTTCCCCATTTCTTTTTCATCTCAGTTTTGGCCATGCCCCATGAAGTGCTCAATCTATTCAGCTGTAATTTGCTCTGCTAATTCCTCTATGTGTTCAGTCATTCACTGGGTTTTAATCTCTTTAATTCAGAGTTGTATTTTCCTCTCTCCTGCACATCTCATTGTCTGATGACAGAGCACTCAAAGCTCCCAGAAGTTTCATCAGTCAGGTCTCAGAGGCTTTTGACTTTATGGTCCTGGATAAATATTTCATTCACAAAAAGAAAAAAAAATAGAGCATATTTGAGCATTTTCATGTGTAAAAATACACATTTGAGTACTTTCATATATTGGACTTTGATTCTTTGGTTGCTCATAGAAACCAGATCCTCCAGGATAGATTTTTGTTATCTCCCAACATGATTTGCTTTGGAATCAATACAATAATGTAAAATGTCATTGCAAATAGAGGACATTGATCTGAGATGCATTTATTAACTCCTGCTGATAGAAGCCAAAATGGAATTGGTAAACATGCTGGTATTCCAAAAAAAAAAAAAAAA